>CANUEY010207197.1:0-112611 GCA_948099555.1 Croton setiger
TCATTACATTCATTGTAAATGATCTTCCATTCATTGTAATAGATTATGATGATATTGTATAAACACTATAAATAGGTGTAACAAATTGAAATTAAAGCAAGCAGAAATAAAGAAAAACATTTCTGTTTCTAAATTCCTTCAAAATTATATCTCAAATTCTAGACCTTCAATATTAACACTCCAGGCAGCTTGACATCTGCTTCTTTTCATCCACAAACATGGCTGAAATTTCTGTTCCTCCTGCTCATGTTTTGCTTGCAAAGTGCGTTCAACAAATGGTCCTCGATGGTGAAGAACCACATCAGCCTTATATATGTAGAGATGACTCCACAGATCATGAAGATGTTTCTGTCCCAAAATCTCAACTTCCTGTTATAGACCTGACCCACCTCTCTTCTGTGGAATTATCCATTGCTGAAGAAGAAGCGGTGAAACTTAAAACAGCCCTTTGCTCATGGGGTTGTTTTCTGGTATGTATGAACTCTTAAGAACATCTACATCTTTGGTGTAATGTTTTGTTCAAAGGCAAGTCATATTTATGCACCATGCAAATAAATAAATTTTATTCAAGAATTCTAACAGATTTCTGAGTTTCAGGCAGTAGGGCATGGGATTCCAAAACCATTTCTAGATGAGACTCGACAATTAGCCATGGAATTCTTTGAACAACCCATGGATGAGAAGATAAAATATGCTAAAGGTGTTGACGAGTTTGAAGGGTATGGAGCTGATCCAGTTCCTGCAGAAGGTCAGTCTCTCGACTGGTCTGATCGTCTATTTCTTAATATATACCCAGAGGATCAGAGGGAACCCAAATTATGGCCGGAAAATCCAAAATCTTTCAGGTTTTCTCCCTTCAATCCTGCTTTTTGTCTCTATAATTTGTGTAGCTTGATAAGTAGGGAAAATAACATATTTCTATGAATTCCTTTGTTTCGTTTCAAAGAATGTTTCAGTTTCTGTTCTTTTTCTTCTCTGATTTCCTAGAATCTTAAAATAAATCTCAGATTCGAATCAGCTATGCAAATGTCAACATATCCATGATTTATCCACAATTATGCAGAGAAGTGTTAGAAGACTACACCATAGAGATGAGAAAGCTAACAGAGATCATTTCAAAAGCCATGGCCAAGTCACTGAATTTAGAACAAAATTGCTTCCTGCATCAGTTTGGAGAAAAAGCACTTCTACAAGCAAGGTTCAATTACTATTCCCGCTGTCAAAGACCTGATCTTGTGCTTGGCTTAAAAGCCCACTCTGACGGAAGCGGCTACACCATTATTATGCAGAATGATGTTGAAGGTCTGCAAGTCCTTAAAGACAAGAACTGGATCACCGTACCTGCAATTTCAGATGACTTCCTAATCCTAATGGGTAACCAAATGGAGGTAGGTTTTGCAGTATAAAATACAAAATTTATAAAAATGTATAGGTAATTTCATGTGGAGCCTTCATGGTTTCATGATCATTGGCAGATAATGACTAACGGAATATTCAAGAGCCCAGTTCACAGAGTTTTGACACACACAGACAGGGAGAGGCTTTCTATAGCTGTGTTCTACACACCTGAACCCGACAAAGAAATCGGACCAGAAGAAGGATTAATCAATGCCGAAACACCAAGAATATTCAAGAAAGTGAAAAATTATGCTAGTATACATTGGGAATACTACCAGCAAGGAAAAGGAGCACTTCATGCAGTGGCTGTTTAGAACTCTACTGTTGCCAGCAGGAAAGGAAATTATAGCTTGATACAAAATTGTGCGATCTACTGTAATAGGTGATACTTGTTTCCGTTGTTTTCTTTGGCCTAACCAGTAGGTATCTATAGATACAAACACGAACAGCCCATTGTAAATAAATAATGCATATGGGGCTAGTATCCAGCCAACTTAACTACCAAACAGGCACATAACTAACAGAAGTTATCCATAAAAGAAAGAAAAAATAGATTGAGAGCACCAAATAGGAAAGTGCTGCTGTATATAGGGGTAGGCATTTAGCCTATTCATCAGCTAGCTCAAACAAGTTTTTCTACAACCTGACATTTAAAGAAAATTTAAGAACGAATTTGTGGAATGGCAGAGGCTTCATAAAGAAAAACGTTGGACGTGTTGTGCACTATAAAGAATCAAGTAAACTTACCAATTCTTAACAACCTCCTGTGAAGCAAAGTTGGAAAAATTGTTAAAGATTTGAAGCAAGCTGATACATGTTAAAAAACAATTGCAATATCCACAACCATAAGAACATTTGAGATGATGAATTGCTTCTTCATTGCTGGTTCAATTTCCTTTAAAGCCTTTATTTCAAAGAATTAGTCAAAAAGAGGGTCGTCAGCAAGCACACCAGCAGAGCTAACAAGCTGCGGAAACAGCATGGAATTGAAGTCGTGGCTGATGCCAAATAAAGAGATGGAATCAACAACAAAGGCATCACAAGATGACTCAGCATATGAACCAGAAAGATCAGACCCCATACCAGCAATATATCCAACATTGTCAGCAATGATTACATGTGATAATTCAACACATATCACAAAAACCATAACCAGAAGTTATTTGCTGAAGAAATGCAATTCTTTATAATGCTTTTGATTAAAAGCTCATATCCCGGTGGACAATATTTTGCAGGATCTCATCCAAAAAGATGTCATTTATGTGAGAAAACATGGTTTATAGTCCAGAAAGGAACCCCATTTCTTCCAGGAATACAGATAAAAAAATTTCTACAATATTGAAATACAGCAGCCCTGCTTTCAATATTGAATAATCTTCCTTGTGGCAAAACATATAAGCAAGTGTACAAGAACTAAGAGAAATGGAAAATACAAGTCCAAATAAGAGGAAAAATAGTTGATGAAAAATAGAACCAGCAGAATCATGCCATGAAAGAACGTAAAACTATTCAAAGCTTTTATGAACATCCACACCACCAAAGATGTAATATATGGAGGCTCTAGTTAACAATTTTCAGAGGAAACCAGGACAGCCAGATTATTATTATTATTATTATTTAGCATTATTTGCACTATCATAGAACAAGCATAAGGGAGAGAAAAAATATAAGAGGGGAAAAGCACATAACTTATCATTTTCCATTCCAATGCTCCATTTTCCCCAAAATCAAACAGATTCTGGGTCCCGAACGAACACATCAATCATGCAAATGTACCCATAAAAACTAAAAGAGGATTCAAAAGCTCCACTGTAAGATAGTTCAACGTCCAAACTCTGGATCCTTGCATTTACATCCGTCTTCAAAGGCTGGACATGCGTCTTATATATATTTCCACAATATGATATCTTTAAACAAAATACTTCAGCAAATATTAAAAGATTAAACTATCATGATCACCCTCCTCACAACAACATAATCTGATTAGCAGACTGAAACTAAATTTTGATGCAGCTAAAACATGGAATACCGACTTTATTCATTACAAATGCGAATTCTTAAACTTAGTAAAAACTATTACAGTGAAAAATGCATCAATGAATAAAGCTCTTCAACAATTTTCCTTGCAATAGAGCTGCTACAACTAACTATATACCAAATAGAACTGCAAAACACTAAGCTATGCTATGAATTCGTAAACCAATTCATCAACAAACAAACAAAAATTATAGTACCACAATACAGTCAATATATGTTGATTTTTAATTCGACATTGTGTCTGTAGAAGGTTGCACAGGTGCACCATTATGAAGCAACTTCTGCATCCTAGGTTGCTCATCCAACCCCTCTATGTTCCCGAACAACTGCCTCCTATAAACTAGATGCAATTTCCCAAACAACTCCTGCTTAATAGCTTCAAATGCCATATCCAACCTCTGCAATTGTTCCATACCATTATTATTGTACAAAAACAACCCATAATATAACTCAAAACTATCCCCAGCTGTATTTTCAACCAAATTCAACAAAGTTTCATACCCTTTGGTATTAATTGGAGATGACTCCAAACCAAACTTCTCCAACACCCTGCCCATTGTGTGAGTCACAAATTGTGACCCAGCTGCATGTATATCGTGCTCTGCACATGCCATTTCCACCATTCTACACCCTTCTTTAGCAAAAATATCAAGAAACTTTTCACATTTACTTATTCTATCTTCCTCATAACCAATTCTGACTTTATCATACACAAAAGCCAAACCAACCCAGGAATTTTTCCCACTTTCAGGGCCAAACATTGGATGGGTACACAATATATCAAACTCAATAGGCAAATACTTCAGCAAAACATTCTTGGCAAATTCTTTAACAGATAAAACATCTACGAAAAGGGTACTGCGTTTCAATCTCTGAAAAGGAAGAGACTTCAGCACCTTTTCTGTAGAAAGAATTGAAGTGCACAAGATCACAACTTCCGGATGGCATTCGCAAAGATCATCTGGGTTTGTATAGAATGTGACTCCGAGCGCTTTAGCAGCATCACTGTAATCAGTACGGGAGTAAGCAAGAATGGTATGACCTTGACGAGAAAAAGTTTTAGCTAGAAATTGGCCGAAGTTGCCGAACCCAATAATAGCGATCTTGAGAGATTGTGACGCGATGTACCGGGAATGGACCTGAGACTCGTAATCGTACGGCTGAGCGCCGCCGATGCAACGAATGTGAAGAGGGGAAGGAATGAAGCGGGAAGAGGAGGGCTTGGTGAGATTAAGAGGTAGAGGGATGGAAATCGAGTGGAAAGAAGAGGGAAGAAATGGAGAGAAACGGTGCGAAAGAAAAGAAGAAGTTGGGACTTTTACACAGCAAAATGGAACCATGGTTGTTGAGAATTTACACAACAGAAACCTGAAACTCAAAGGAAGAGAATGAATACAGAAAAGTGGCAATGTTTTTTGAAAAAAAATTAATAGCAAACCTGGTTTTCGTACTCCAAAATTTAAAAATTTTCATTTTATCCCTGTAATTTTTGTATTCTCAGATATCTGTATATATGCAAATTTTTCCATTTAAAGTGGCAAATTTACGTTAAACAATAACTTTAATTCCAAATGTCAAAATTAAAGAGTATGATAAACGCCAAAAACCGCACTTTATGCAGGATACCAGATTACAAAGTTTTTTTAAATATTATTAATAAACTAAGAAATTCTTTCAACAATATATTTAGGACATTTATATATTATACTCTTCGTTAAATGTAGGTACTAACATATTCTTTTTAATATATATCTAAATAGAAACAAAATATAAAAGAATCAATCTAAATTCCATAGCGACTGGACTGCTCCTTGATCCCTTGTTTTGGCTGCTACATTGTCACTATCATATAGTCTCCTAGTACGCCGCCACAATAGGCCTCAGATATTTTTAAATTAAAAATTAATGATTTCTAAAGTTACCATTTTAAAATCATTCTCGTAATAACAATGAAAATAGATTTTCAACCGACAATGTCTAAAGAGAAAAATTTGATTGAAGAATTTTGTTTGTAAGTTTTCTTTGAAACTAGTATTATTAATTTTGTTGTATTTGGTGAGATTAAGATTCAATTAATTAATTTTTTTAAATGAAAAATGTGACGTTCTTAAACCAAAATCATACGTTATGCATATCATATTTTTTGCATAACGTATTTTTATAGTTTAGTTTCATAAGTATCGATTTAATAAATAAAAATTAGCAATGTAAACAAATAATTATTTACTTGCTAAGAAATTATTAATGAATACTATAGAAATTAAATTGATACTATATGAATGATTGAATTCTTAGGATATGTTATTTGTCGGTATACATAAATGAGGAGAATCATTAGGGTTTTTATTTGACGCGATTATTTAAATTATGTTTGTGTAAAAAAAATTAAAATGTGTAAATATGAATTTAATAAAATGAAATTAAGTTGGTTTCAAATGGACAAAATATTTTCGCCTTGTAATTTGAATTTTTACTATGATATCGTAAACTTGAGTTCCACCAGCATTGTCGAAATAACGAAGTCGGTACCGAGTGTCGTTTGAACCGTAAATATTTTTGAACCCGATAATAATAATAATAATGATAATAATAATAATAATAATAATAATAATAATAATAATAATAATAATAATAATAATAATAATAATATGTATATGAAGAAGAAATTAAAACGGAAACATATATATATATATAAATTTCAAAAAAAAAAGCAGAAACAGGGGAGGAAGAAGAAACGAAAAGAAAAAAGAGAAAAGAGAAAAGAATAGAGAAACCATCGTGCATAGTGGAGCATAGGTGTCATGGAAGGTTGTACTAGAGGTAGAGAGGTCGGTGGCGTCTAAAGGAGGCTGGAAAAAAGGGTAGAAGTCACTAGAAATGCACACGCTAACAGTAACCCTGCTTGCAGGGGCGTAAGGTAGTGGATGATCTCAATGACATTCCAGGCTACGTTTTGAGTTATTTTTCACCCTGATTACCTGAATTTTGTAAAATTACAAATTGATCCTTAAAATTATGAGTTTATGCAATTGAGTCCCTCCGGAAACTTAGAATTATTTTCAACTTAGTCTTTCCGGATTTTAATTTCTGTAAATTATATTTTGGTCCCTGAAGTTCTGCAGTACTTGCAATTAGGCCATTTAGAACTTATAAATCTTTCGATTAGGTTTTTTCGCCTAATTAATTTAAGAATATTGCAAATTTACCCATGAAATCACTGTCAGACATTAATAGAACCCCTGGAAACTTTAAAACTTATGCAATTGAGTCCTTTTAGGTTTAATTTAGAATTTATTTAAAAAATTGGACTAATTGACAATTAATTAAATTAAATTATGATAAACATTGTTAAATACAATTAATATATGATGAATTGAGTGTAATTTTACACATGGATAACATTATTAAATATTCATTTACAGTAAACATATGTCAAATGTTGAAATTTAAATGAAATAAAAAGATTGCAAATATATTATTAATATGATAAAAAGAAAATAAATGTTAAGTCATGCATTTTATTTCATATGAAATATAAATGAGGAAAATTAAAATTTTGTATTGAATTATATAGGATCATCGAATATAGTATGAGAGCGACGGAAACAACTCGATGTCTGATTTCAGTCATGATTTTGAGGCAAGTATAAATTTTAGAAATGATAATTTAAAATGATTTGTGATTCATTATTTGTTGGATTAGTACTCAATCAATTGTATATATTGAAATTGATTGTTTATTGATTATTTGGATCGATACTAAAGCGCGATTAATTGAATATATTGAAATTGATTCTTTATTGATTATTTGTTGGATCAATACTGAAACTCGATCAATTGAATATATTGAAATTGATTGTTTATTGATTATTTGTTGATTGATACTGAAAGTCAATCAATTGAATATATTGAAATTGATTGTTTATTGATTATCTATTGGTTCGGTACTGAAACTCGATCATTTGATTTTGTTGAAATTGAGATGATAATACATATGTTATATAGATATCACACAAGCTTCGTACAGGACTTAAAAAAGAGTTGTGACCATCTTCACTTGTATTTGCAAAATTTCAAAGGCGGGACCCGCGGGTCATTATATGATTATACAAGCAGGACCTACAGGTCGATATATGATTTTACAATAGATCTTCGAGTCATACGGGAACTTAATACTGGTCAGCCATATGACATTTGATATATGAAATTCACGGGGCAGTACTTGACTTGATGGGTCATAACCAAATTATATGAAATCACATGGTATAAGCACGTGCATCTTAATGTTATTGATTATTGCTATGAAATTGTTGATATTGCAAATTTAATTTATAATAGTTTATATTTGCTGAGTATGTGACTCAACCAAATCGCAATCCGTGTTTCAGGTTCTTGTTGCATTAGACAGAGTTAGGTCACAACATGAAGTGTAGCACTTCACACTCATTCTACACAGGTTGGTCAGCTGAAACATAGGACATCTCTTCCTCATTAGAACATCCACATGTATAATTATATTTTATAGGTTTATGTAAAATATTATATAATTATAACACTGTGAATTACTTTATTGATCGATGTATATGTTATGTGTTATAGGTACAGCTTGCGAAAACTTTTGTAAATTAGAATAAATGACATGTGACGATTATATATATATATATATTACTATTTTGTCCTTTTGTCAGTTTTTTCATCCAACACTTTTTTTCTAGTTTTTATTTAAAATATGTTGTATCGTATTAACCAATTTATTAAATGGATTATTCCAGAGTTAGAATCTAAACTAGTTTACAAGTTAGCATGAGCCAATACCAACAAAACTCATAAACTCAAGTTGTTACCCCTACTTAACATATTCCCTAACTTTTTTAATTGTGATAGTAAAATTTAGGGAAATTTTTTTTTTTTTTTTATACTGAACCTTTTAGCTAATATAGTCCTTCTAATTTTGAAATAAATTTTTAGATCATTCAACTTTAGTTCCATTATACAATACGGCCTTTATGTCCAAATTTTGGCTTTTTGCCCATTAGTTTATAACTAAAAGGCCTAGAAATCTATTTTAAACATTAGAAGGGCATGAAAGCAAATTAGCCAAAGACTTAATTATTTAGAAAGAAATTTTTCATAACTTATTAATACAAAACGCTATTATTAGTTTATTATTTACATATCTATCTATCTATAATCTATCCATATATGACATAAATAAAAAATAAGGTAAATTTGATGATAAATAAAAAAAAGCTTGCTTACACTTTTTTTAATTTGAGAATCACTTCCATTATCACAGTAAAATCAGATCAGCATACAAATGTAACAACATCGATTTGTTGGAAAAGTTGAAAAATCAATCATTTGATCGAACAGTTTTTTAATTTTTCTAACACATCAATTTAGTCAAAAAATTAATATCATATGAGTAATAATTACAAAGAAACGATTTATATAATGTATTACTAATTAATTTTATTATTATTTTCAGCGATAATCAACGGAAAATTTTAAAAAAACACAAATAGTTTAAATTTTCTAAAATATAAGGACGAAATATACTGTTATGCAAAATGCTCGGGACAAGTTAGTTTAATTTCTCCTTTTTATGTAAAATTCTTTTCTCTAAATGAATTATGTTATTATTATCCTTTTAACAACAAGTTATTTTTATAACACTTCACTTCCTAATATGGGGTTTTTTTATTGTTGGTTTTATTATTAATTTAGATTATGATAAAATTAAAAATAATGAAATGTTTATATAAAACTAGCTTGATAATCAATTAATAAAAAATTAAAGTATTTTTATAAATTGATTGATAGTCAGATTATTGTTGTATAACTGAAAAAATATATGAAAATGTGATAATAAAAAATTGGATTTCGGTGATAAAAAAATGGATTTTGGTGTTTCACTATAGTAGTATAGAAATAAAAAAAAAAATAAGAATATCAATATTTATAAATTGAAAAAAAAATCAAAATAACTTATAAAGTTACAAATTTAACCTTATAAGATTTCAAAAATACTTAATTGGCCAGCTTATAAGTAAAAAGAAAACTCCTCTACAAGTAAAATCACGCCGATGGAAAATGAGGTATTTGATAGACAACTTAAAATTTGGGAAAATGAAGAGAAATGAACAAGTTGAGGGTGGAATATGAAAATTGAGGCACGTGTGAGAATAATATGAACTGAAGAAACAGAAATTTGAAATAAATGGGAACCTAGGAGCAGGTCCTACCATCCACTTTATCATTCATGTGTACAGTGGTTGGTATGGTGGGCCATCCATTCATTTACTGCTCGCCCCAAACACAGTAAAAAAAGTCGGCAGCTTTAATTAAATGTACGGGATACACTTGACTTTTGTTAATTAATAGCAAACCTCGATTTGGGGATCTCCTAATTTTAATTAATATTTTTTATTTTAAAAATATTTAAAGCATGTGATAATATAAGAGTAATTGAAAAGTATTAAAACAGTTTAAAATAATTTTTTTTTTTAAAAAATTCTTAATTATAATTTTTTAAAAACATTTATTAATAGATAAACATTTAAAATAAACTTAAATAAATAGATAACTGAATAACTTTAAAAAGTAATTATAATGTGAAAAATATTTTTTTAAGCCAAAGTAAACACCCTTTGACTTATAGGAGCTTATAAGCTGGTTTTCAATGACCAACTCATTTCTCCCCTTTAAACTTACATCTACCCATCTTTGTGATGGAAAATAATTTCGACAAAGTTTAATTTTAATCTTTTAAAGTTTGGACTCTAAATTAACCAAATTTCCATAATCTCAGAATAATTTATAAATTTATAAAATATGTTAAAGTTGAGAAAAGTTTGTGAGAAATTGTATGCCATCTTTTGACTTAATTGACATCATATATAAGGATCGTTTCATTTATTTCATAAGCATAATTGTACTAATGATGTATTAAGTATTAATGACTACTTAGATATAAAAAATTAAATTATGTTTGTTTTCAAAATTCTTATGTCTTACTCTCCATCCATATATAAGTATTTCTCAACCTACAAATAATGTTGCAGCAATTTTATTCAGAGCTTGGTAATTTAAAAAAAAAAAAAAATACCGACTCCTTGAGGAAAAAGAAATTATTAAGATCATTGTGGAGGGTTTTTGTTGTTAAGTGCATATATACTCCAGTGGATTATAGTTCACCCATATGGGTTCCACAATTTAATCTGATTCCTAAAAGCAAGATGCAATTCAACCATGGTGACAGTGGCAGTTTCTGAAATCTCTCTCTTCTTTTGTTCTTACATAACTAGTATGGTCTATGTCCCTAATTAAATTATCGTTGGACCACACTGATCGGATGACTCTCTCTCCTCCTTCTTTAACTCACTCAATCATACCTTGACCATAAAATGGTAGGTGATGTCTCTCTCCTTCTTGAGTTCACTCACTCAATTGCCATTACATTAGCCCCTCTCGCCAACTCATGATACCATGACCGTATAACACTAGGCAATCTCTCTCTCCTCCTTTAGTTCACTCAATCACGATTGCAATAGTTTCTCCCCTCTTGCCAACCCTATGATACCATAACCAAAAAGGACATACTCAATGCACAATACGATTACAAACATTTCCTTCCCATTTCTGTCTTTCGTTTTATTGATTCATTGAAACAATTAATTTTTACACAAACGATCAAACATACCCAGAATATACATAATACTAGATTTTCCCCCTCATCTTTGATGAGTATTCCTGAACCTATTTGGCACCCCGGATTACATAATTGCGGGTAGAACTGTTAATAAACACCTAAACTAACACATCAACAATTAAATAATACCATAAATAAACACAATGGGGTCCATTTATGTTGAAGATATTCATTTGGTCATTGTATCCGTAGAACTGGACGGTCCCACAGCTGCTGCACCATTACCATTCTGAAGCAACTTTTGGGTCCTAGGCCGCTCCTCCAAAAGCTCTGTCTTCCCAAATAATTGCTTCCTATAAACTTGATGCAATTTCCCAAACAAACCTTGTAATATTGCTTCAAATGCCATATCCAACCTCTGCAATTGCTCCATAGCATTCTTATTATACATAAACAATCCATAATACAATTCAAAACTATCCCCTACTGTATTTTCCACCAAACCCAACAAAGTTTCATACCCTTTTGTGTTAATTGGAGATGACTCCAAACCAAATTTCTCCAAAACTCTTCCCATGGTGTGAGTCACAAATTGTGACCCTGCAGCGTGCCGATCGTGCTCCGCACAACTCATTTCCACCATTCTACACCCTTCTTTAGCAAAAATATCTAGAAATCTTTCACATCTGTTTATTCTTTCCTCTTCGTTCCCAATTCGAACCTTGTCGTACACAAAAGCTAATCCCTCCCAGGAATTTTTCCCACTTTCAGGTCCAAACATTGGATGTGTACATAATATATCAAATTCAGAAGGCAAATACATCATCAGAATATCTCTAGCAAATTCTTTAACTGATAACACGTCTACGAAAAGGGTACTGCGTTTTAATCTCTGAAAGGGAAAAGATCTTAGCATTTTCTCTGTGGACAGAATTGAAGTGCATAATATTACAACTTCCGGATGGCTTTCGCAAAGATCATGTGGGTTTGTGTAGAATTTGACACCAAGCTCTTTAGCTGCTTCACTGTAATTGGTACGGGAGTAAGCAAGAACATTGTGACCTTGTCGAACAAAGGTTTTAGAAAGGAATTGGCCAAAGTTCCCAAACCCAACAACGGCGATCTTCAGAGACTGTGTTTTTTGAAGTTGGGGATTGCAATCATCAGACGGCTGAGAAGCTTCAATGCAACGAATATGGAGAGGAGAAGGATGGAGGAGGCGGAGAGAGGAGGCAGTGGCAGGCTTAGTAGGGATGGAAATGGTGGAGTGAAAAGAAGGTGAAAGAAGAGGAGGGAAACGGGGAGGATGGTAGAAAGAAGAAGATGAGCGTTTTGCTGATGAAAATTGAAACATTGTTAAGAAAGTGAAAGTTGAATGAAATCTGAGGATTTGTATGTGCAGATGATGAAGATGAAGATGAAGAGGGGAAATGCAAATCTGAATTCAATTGTTTGATGATGAGGAAAGATTTGGGGAAAAAAACAGTGTAGTGTTGTGATTTATGTTATGAAAATCAAATGGGGAAATAAAATGAACAGAATGTACAATGTTTGACAAGTTGTAGGACTTAAACAAAACTCACCAACCAATAATGCTCCTTTCTGCTTTATATGATATCATGATTGATGACTTTAGTTCTTATGAAGGTGTTATGTTTTATTCAAGTAAATTGTTATTTTTTTATTATTAACTAAAATCACACGTGGCCACTAATTAAAATTTAAATGGTTAATTTTTTTTTCTATTGTTTGTCTTATCATTTTATTCTATCTCTCAGTCCTTCATTAAAAAATTGATAAAATAAATTGTTTTAATGTTACTATATTTTTAATAAATTGATAAAAAGATTTATGGTAAGAGTGTTAAACTTATTTTTTTAAAAAAATTGTTGGTCACATAAGACAATGATTGAAAATCCAAAGTTTTGGTAAGTAAATTTACTACTCCCACTATTTTTTTTTCAAATCGAATCGGTTTCTATCACCAATTAATCTGACTTTAGATATTATATAGATCTATTAAAGATTTTGTCGATCTAATTTGTTATATTCACAATATCAGGATTCAAATCTACTAGTAGCTTTTTTGGTTGGCCAATTAGCTGTTGGTCTCCAAAATACAATACAAACTCAAATTTTTCAAGAAATTATTTTTATATTTTTATAATAGAGTTAATGAAGAAAATAATTTGATTTGCAATTTATGGTTAATGTGTTATTACAACAACACATAAACTAAGTATTCTTACTTTCTTTAATACCGAATTTAAATTTTTTTTTCCAAGTATGTTGAACAAAGTTAATAATATAATTTAATGACATTTATCTTTTTATATATTTGGCATTTTTCATAGAAACATGTATTTTGCATCAATGTGTCCAACAAAATTATCATTTAATTTAATGGTGTGAGGAATTATTAATTGTTTTTTTATAAATATTTATAAAATGGTAAAAATTAAAAAAAATAAGGATTTACTCTTTATAAAGATTATCTTTTAGTTAAATTATTAAAATACAAACCATTAATTTCAAGGTTTATAAAGTGTATTACTTTAATTATTTGAGATAGAAATTATTTACTTATAAAAAATTAATTAAACCTCCAAATAAGTTAACAACGGCATAAAAAATGAATTTTAATTAGCGTCTTAACACTTTAATAAATTTTTAAATTAATTTTTTGACGCAATAAAATATTTTAGCGAGTAAATTGGGTATAATCTAATTGATCACATTTTCAATTTTTTCAAAGTACATATTGTCTTGGTGTACAATTTTAAGAGGACTGCCCTAATCAATTCTGTATCACTTCCTTACTTGTATTAGTTAAATAATTCCGTACACTCAATTCTAACCTAAGCTAATAAGTCTCCCAAAGAAAACCTTTACTAATACTAACAAAAATATTACTTTGATATTTAAATTTAATGTCTTGATCCAATTCAAATATAGTTAATTAATTTCGTCGTAACACATATTTTGTTAATAATAATAACGGTTCATGTATGTATTTAATATCCAATTAAAATATATTTAAGTTCCGAGGATTAATTATGAGACGGAATATTTAGATAGAATTTGTCAACTACAAGCATGATTTTGTAAGGCACGAATTTCCAACTATTATATTTATAAATTTATAATTACTCCAATATAAAAATATATGTACAACAAATTGGTTTTGGGACATGAAAAATGAAAAATTAGAACAATTTCTTCAAAGTAATGTTTGGTTTCTGAAGGATGACTTGCAGGAAACACCAAACCACTAGACAGATTATGCCCTGGTGGGTTAAGGTTACTACTTATTATGCCATGTATACAGGTAGTTTACAAATTGCAACATCTTACATGAAACAATACAATACAATCTGACTTTGACAAAAAACAAAAATCCTGATTCGTTATGCAGGAAATTTGTCAATTTGTTCCATTCCAGTAGTTCAAAACTGAAACTTGAACTTTCATTCTTTTTTATTTTTTCATTAAATCAAAATAGAAATTTCTTTCACATTTGAATATTTTATTCAATCTGGTCACGGTTTTGAAACTGTTGGTTTACAATTCTTGAATTGTGGATCAAAACTAAATCCAATTACCAATCAATAATTTTTGAATGGTTTTTTAACCGCTAGCTTATGATAATAGTTCTGATTCTTCAACAGTTCTCTATCTGATTATTTAGATGGTTATTTTATAATTTTTTTTAAAAAAAAATTAAAATTGTTAAAACTACTCTAAACACATATTATAACCACTGGTTCTAAGAGATGATTGTTTCAAAATGATGATTATGATTCTAAATTTGGAATAACCAAAACCATTTTCTAACAATTACAGTTAAAGTTCTAGGCAGTTCAAGTTTAAAGATGATGCTATATGTTTCATTCATCAATTAATTTTCTAATTTCTGATAATTAAAATTCTTTAACTAGTCCACTATATAATTAATTAAGATTTTAATTTCATTTTTGAATGTTTGGTCCAATACAAACATTTTATAAGACTTATGTCATCATGTAAAATGTAGAATTGTGACATGTGCCATTTATAAAAGGAGAAAAGGCAAGATTAGGAAAATATAATAATAATGGGTGTGTTATAAGTTGAAGGGAAGGGAGTTGTAGGTACAACTACCCCCAAGATTAGGTAAAACTAGATTTTCAGTCACATATATAAGATTTAAGTTGAAAAACACATTAATTATATTTAGTTCCCTAATTAATCAATATTATGAAATTTGATAGAGTAAATTATAATATATGTTAAGAAAATTGCATATGATTTTGATTACTTGTACTCTACGTTATTCAAAACAATATGAATTGAAAGTGGTAGTTATTTATGGCCTATCCTTCATTTACACCCAAATTTTATACCATGAATCGTAAATTACAATTTTATCTCTCCATTTTTACTTAATCTATATTTTTTTATGTATTATTTGTAATAGACTTTTTTATTCTTATATTTTAGAAAAATTATATAATATGAAATAATACATTTTGCTGAAAATACTACAATATTGTTCCATCAACCAATTATTTTTTTAAAATTGTTCAACATATTGGTATTATTTCAGTCAAATTAATGTCATATTTATAATCAGAGTAAAAAAAAACGATTCAAATGAAATATAACATTTTAATTTCCGTCACCTTTTTCAACAAAAAATGACAAAATAGTATAATTTTTTAGAACATCTGAACAAAAAATTCTAATTTAAAAAATATAAGGACACAACGTAGATTCAATAAAAATAAAGGGATAAAATGGTAGTTTTTCGTATTATTTATTTAATATTACATTAACATTTTTTTTAGACTAATGATCGTTTAAACCGAATAGGTCCTTTCAAGAGGCAAAACTCTAACTTTAAATTTTAAATCGCTGCATATATGAGACAGCCTTGTATTAATATTATTTTTATTTTTATTATTATAATTTTTAACTATTAAAAAAATATATGATATTTAAATATTAAAAATTATATACGTCTATAATAAAATATTTTAAATAAAATAAATATAAATAATTTGATTCATTAAATAAAATATAATATAAAAATATTAAAAATTAAATCCATCCCTTAAAATTAAACAAATCAAAAAATATAAAAACATCAATTTACAAAATTGTAGTTATTTAATTTTTTTTTAAATAATCATGTGTGTAATAATTGTATGCAAGATATATATACATAAACACTATTTAATTAATAAGATGTGCAACTTAAAATTTTCATATATAAAATTTATAAAAATTTATAATTTATACTAATTTTTTAAATAAAATAATTTAGTAAATAATAAAAAAATACAAAACAAAACTATTATACAAGTGCTAATAAAAATAAAATATTAATTTATAATAATTCTTTTGTGTTACCCGCTAATTATCATAAATATTAATTTTTCATTTTTTTATTTATTTTTAATTAAATTTAATTCTTAAGAATAATGAACCTATATTTTTAGTTAGTCATTTACTCTTATTGAAATGGTGACAGTGGACAAATATAAAAAGTGTTTAAAAAGAGTGCAAGAGAATATTGCTAGCATTCTTCTCTTTAAGGTAAAAACTAAACTAGATCAAATTAAAAACTAAACTAGATCAAAGGTTTGTCTGTAGAATTTAGCTGTTTGATTAGTAGATTATTCTCTTTTCACTTAATTTGATTTTGTGCCCTTTATTATTGTTTCTGTATGTTGATGATACTATTATGGATCGATTCTTATCAAGAATCAGAATAACAACGGATGTATCAGATTTTTTTAAATTTGGTAGTGGATATGAGTCTTTAGTTTTAGTTCAAGTTCAGTTTTTAATTTTTCGTTTCCGGCAATGGTCTAGTTACAAACGGAATCATATATAGTTTTACTTATAAAATTTTTCGATTCCGGTTATGGTCTAGTTACAAATGGAATCATATGTAGTTTTACTTATAAAATTTTTCGATTCTTGGTTTCTATTCTCAATTTGGTTCTAGTAAGGAATCAGCTCCATATCTGTATTAAAAATTTTCGATTTTGGTCTTAGTTCTTTTAAAGTGAATCTTTACCGACTCAAGCTTCGACTTATGATTTTGATCCAAAACCACCATTCACTCACTGCCCTAATTTTAAACTATCTTCCCATTCCCATTGATACTCATGTTAATCTATTTGTCGGTAATACTTTGATTTCTGTTCTCATAGCTTATTGGACACTCATTGGAAATATTGTTGCTTGACAGTTAATCAGTTGAGTCAATTCATGTTTACTCATGCTATTAAACATAAAATATATATATATGTATAGACTACAATGATCCATCAAGGTTGCACCTAGTCAAGGTCTGTTCTATTTAACCACTTTTTCGTTGCACCTTAATGCGTTTAGTGATTCATATTGAAAACCAATTGAATTTGAACGTGGAAGCCCGTTCTTGTTTTTTTTTTTCTTTTCTGAGTAATAACATATACAACTCTGTATATATATTGAAAGCTCTAGCTAAAAGATATGTTAAATAACAGCCTACGTATCTTCCTTTCCTAACAATAAAAGATCCTATCCTAAAAGGGATAAACTTATTCCTTGCCATATATCAAGGAGCTAAATACAATGTATCACACAATATCCCCCCTCAAGTTGGAGCATGAATGCCCAATTTGCCAAGTAGAGTGTGAAAGTCTTTCCCAGCGCTTTAGTGAAGATGTCCACCAATTGTGATGAAGTGTGTACATAGCTTGGGTGAATCATACCTTTGACGATTTCATCATGTAAAAAATGGCAATCAACTTCTATATGTTTTGTGAGCTCATGAAAAACTGGGTTTTTGGCGAGATGAAGGGCCGATTGGCTGCCACTCGAGAGTTTGATAGGCTGAGTGTGTGAGATGCCAAGATCGCTGAGGAGACCCTTTAACCATTTCAACTCACATGTTATCGATGCCATGGCCCGATATTCGGCTTCGATGGATGATCGAGACACCGTATCTTGTTTCTTAGTCTTCCAAGAGATCGGGGAGGAATCAAGAAATATAATCCATCTTGAAATAGACTTGTGAGTTAAAGGGCAGCTGGCTCAATCCGAGTCACACCATCCGTGAAGTTGAAGAGCAGCATCAGTTTGGAGCAAAATGCCTTGGCCTGGATGTCCTTTAAGCTAGCGTACCACCCTTAATGCAGACTGCCAATGGTCCATTGTGGGCTGCTGCATAAATTGGGAAAGAATATATGCGGAATAGGCGAGTTCAGGATGAGTAAAATAGAGATATATAAGTCATCTAACAAGTCTTCGGTGTGGTTCCGGGTTGCGTAAGAATGGGGCGGAGGATAGTCCCAACTTGTGGTGTGTATCCATTGGAAAAGCTGCTGGTTTGGCTCCAAGCAGGCCGACTTCATTGATGATATCAAGTGCACACTTTCGTTGACATAAATAGACACCGTGTGGAGATTGTGCGACTTCCACACTGAGGAAGTACTTCAAGGGTCCAAGATCCTTCATTTTAAAACATGCACTAAGATATGATTTGAATTTGGTCACCGCAGTGCCATCATTTCCAGATATGATTAGATTGTGGTTAAACATAAACAAGGAATAATCGGACAGAGATTGGCGAAATCCATACCTTTTGAGGGCAGTGGATAGCTTTGCAAACCAGCATCTCGGGGCTTGTTTGAGGCCATATAATGACTTTTTGAGTTTGCAAACAAGACCCGAGTTTCGAGCACGGAATCCAGGAGGTGGCTTCATATACACTTCATCATGGAGATCGCCATGAAGAAATGCATTGTGGACGTCCATTTGGTGTAATTCCAATGCTTAATTGCCGCGACTGCCAAGAACATTCTTACGGTTACCATCTTTGCAACTGGGGAGAACGTTTCAGAATAATCAACTCCTTCGATTTGATGATTCCCCAAGATAACCAAGCGAGATTTGAAGCGCTTGATTGATCCATTCGATTTATGTTTGATTTTATAGATCCATTTGCATCCTAAGGCACGCTTTCCGAATGGTAAAGATGTTAGTTCCCATGTCTGATTATCTTCAAGTGCTTGAGTTTCGGACAGCATGGTTGCTCGCCAGCGTGAGTCCTTCATTGCTTGCGCGAAAGTTGTAGGTTCTGTAGCTTCGATTACTACTGCAAGAAAACTACAATAACTAGGTGATAACCGTTTAGTTGAAATATAAGCATTTAAAGGATAGCGTGTACTAGATTTTTGAATGAGTGATTCAATTGACTCCACTTGTGTTGTATGTGTGACGAAATCTTGCAATCGAGCTGGAGGTTTTTTGACACGATGTCCGTGTCAAGTGGGTTCAATATCCACTTGTTGTGGTGTGTCTAGTTGTTCCATCGGGTTCGCTTCATTGTTGGAATGAGATGAAGATGCCTGGATGTCGGTTGTACTTTCCAGACTAGTGTCGTCATGTGCAGGGGCATCTTCGATTGAATTGGGTTGTTCATGTGTTAAAGCTGGCTGCACACTGTCTACAGGCTTATTTTCATCGAAGGCTAGTGGGAAATTATACCCATGAACATTAGAATTAGGCTCACCAGATGTGCTCTCTAATTGTGCATAGGGAAATTCACTTTCATAAAACTTGACATCCCTGGAGATAAGAAAAGTGTTAGATTCCATATCGTATAATCTTTAAGCTTTCTTACCTACGGGATAGCCGACAAATATGCATCGCCAGCTTCGTGAGGAAAATTTATCATCACCTCTTTGTTGAATGTGAGCATAGCATAATGATCCAAATACACGTAAACGATTATAAGATGGTGCGGATCCATGTAATAGCTCATATGGGGTTTTACCATGAAGGACCCGGGAAGGAGTCCGATTAATTAAGTTCCCCGCGATAAGAATGCATTCACCCCAAAATTTGATAGGAAGATTCCATTGAAATCGAAGGGCTCTTGCCATATTGAGGATAAGTCGGTGTTTGTGTTCTACGCGACCGTTTTGTTGAGGGGTGCCTGCACATGTAGATTGAAAGACAATGTCATTTTTTAGAAAATAAGACCGCATACAAGTAAATTCCGTGCCATTGTCACTCCGAAAGGTTTTGATTTTTCTACCAAAATGGCGATTAACATAGGCAAAAAAAGTAATCAATGTCTTCATAACAATTTTCTTATCAACAAGCAAGTAAATCCAAATGGCTCGTCAAAAATCATCGACAATCGTTAAAAAATAATATGCACCACATGAGGAAGCCTCTCTATAAGGCCCCCATAAGTTACAATAAACAAGATCAAAGCAATTGTTTGCAATATTATCACTTAAAGAGAAACTAGTGCGAGATTGTTTGGCGCGTTGACACACATCACACGCCTTATTTAGTTTTTTAATGCTAGAATGATCCAAAACTTTAGATAAAAATTTGTGAACTTCCCACGAAGGGTGTCCCATGCAGTTGTGAAGCAGAGCTGAAGTCGATTCAACTTCAGCTTGCAACACTTGTGCTTGAGACACCGGTAGGAAGTAATACAGCCCTCATATTCGTTTACTCGCACCAATCAGAGTCCTCGTAATGTGGTCCTGTATTACACACAAATTGGAAGTAAGTTGCACATGAAAGGACCCATCGTCCATGAGTTAAGATATTGAAGTCAATTCATATTTTAGTTTAGGCACATATAACACACACTTTAGAACAAAATTAGTATCAAGTTTCACATTGCCCTCCATGTTGGCTGTTACTCGTTCTCCATCAGGGAGACCAATCGTAACACCCCCAATTTTTCGAAGAGAACTAAAACGTTCTCGATTACCTGTCATATGGTTAGTTGCACCCAAATCGATAATCCACAAATTATTAGAATTCTTACCACTCATGAACTCGTGTGATCCGGACCTTTGCAAGTTAAGTAAACTAATTAAAGTTTGGATTTGGTCACCACTAACTCCTAGAATGTTGCGGGCTTCAGCTTCTATGTTGGCACTTTCTTCACATTGATTTGCACGTCCTTGCATAGCATTTACACGAATTGACGAACCCTTGTTATGTCCATATCCAAAAATTGGTTTGTTGTCGGTTTTGTTCTCATTGGAGCGTCGATCCTGACTACTTCCTCCTTCTTTTGTGTTAGTTTTTGGTCTATTTCCCCATCATTCAGGGTATCCTATCACCTCAAAAAAATCTAAAGCATAAAGCCCGGGACGATTGCAATGAGTACATATCATGGATTGATCACGGTTGTCTTAACGACTCTTTTCATCAAATCGTGTTCGACCCCTGGCACTGGATGTCAATGCCATTTTATCTTCCTTGTCTTTTGATGTGAGATTTATGGTGCGCACTTGTTCTTCTTGTACGATAGTGGAGTACACCTTGTTTATTGACGGGAATGGTTCGATAGCAAATAATGTGGAGTGAACTATACCATATATATCAGCATCCAAGCCCATCAAGAACTGATGCACCGTTGCCCTGTCACGCCTCTGTTGTAATCTTGAATTGACATTGCACTCGCATCCTAAGCATGTAAAGAAAGGCAAAGGATCAACGTTTGCCAACTCATAGGCTTTTTAATTTTCTATAATATTGCATGATCGGCATACCGCGTTGTTTGGTTTCAGCAAGTTCACTCTTGATCTGATGGATCCTGGGCCCGTTCACCACCGAAAAGCGTTCGGTTATGTCATCCCATAGATCCTTCGCATTTCTTTATAGGAGATGGTTGAACGAAGACTTAGCTCAATCGTATTGAGGATCCAAGATACAATCATTTATTGCACCGTCCACCAGTCGTCCATCAATTCTTCTTTTGGTTGTACTAGAGTTCCATCCACGAAGCCTCATTTTCGCCTTGCTCGAAGAGATGTGCGAATTGCTCGTGCCCATTCTTCGTAATTGGCTCCCTACTTGGGTTATGATGTTGCCGGGATTGTCACTTGTGTTTAGATCATAAGGTGAAGGCTTTTTCATTCCTATCTCCTCAGACGGTTTGCTCATGTTCATGGTTTTTGTATGGGAAGAAGAGTGAAGAACACTCGCTCATGAATTTCAACGGAGATTTGAAACCTCTGATACCATGAAAACCAATTGAATTTGAACGTGGAAGCCCGTTCTTGTTTTTTTTTTTTCTTTTCTGAGTAATAACATATACAACTCTGTATATATATTGAAAGCTCTAGCTAAAAGATATCCTAAATAACAGCCTACTTCCTTTCCTAACAATAGAAGATCCTATCCTAAAAAGGATAAACTTATTCTTTGCCATATATCAAGAAGCTAAATACAATATATCACACAATACATATATTAGAAGGTTGTATAGTTGTATGGACACAAAAAAATCAATCATTGATTATATTGTCTATCTTGTACATTCTTTAGGCACTTAGAAATATAAAAAGCAGTAAACCATTTCCAAATCTTCACTTGAGCCTTAAGTATTGATGCTTGTGAATTATAATGGCTTCTTTATCTACTCAAGAATTCTCAAATTTCTCATTTTCCTAGTTATTTGTGTTGTGATAAACTCTGCAATTCACATTGCTTAAAATTTAATTTTGTAATAGAAGTACAGCACATACAGAAGCAAAATGTCATTTCATCAGAAGAAATTAAACTCTTATAAGGAAGTAGCATTTTTAACTCTGAAAATATCACTGCACATAAAATAAATCCCGGGATATATTAGGTTATAGTAGAAATGAGGATGATTCCATACACCCACCAAGAAGTTGGTTTGGTTTTGGATTTACAATCGTCACTTAGCATCATATAATGATTCAGAGATTAACGATTAATGGTGTTTTTCTGGCGTTTATGGAGTGGAGGAGCGGGAGTTAATTGCACGAGATTTTCTAGCGTTTATGGATGGGTTGGGCAAAGTTAACAGGAAATTGCTAAAGGTTTTCAGGCAAATAAACCAATTTTTATTGGAGCAATTTTTTTTTTAAATTTGAAAAATAAATTCATTATAAAAATAATATAAAAAAAATATTTAGTTAATATTGTATTACTGTTATATAAGTATTAAAAAAAAAATTGAACTACTAGTGTTTTTTACCACTAATATTTAACTATAATTGTTGTACACCTATTTTGTACCAAAATTATACAAAGTGTTTTTTTATTTTTTTAATAAAATATCTGAAAATAAAATTAAAATTTAGTAACGTCATTTTTCTTATATTTTTGTCCCTTTTTTAAATTAAATTAAAAATTGAATATATTTTTATATATATCCCAAGTTGCTAAGGGTAAGAGGCCCGAAATGTCATGGACCAAGGGTATGCTTGTGGGGACTTAAATCAAATTATCAGTACCTCAAAGTTTCATAACTTCCATATTCAAAAAAATAAACTAACTGCCTTGCTGGCTGGAATTTGCTGGAATTTACTGCAAATGTGCCGGAAAGAATTGAGTGGTTCATCAGTGATGCAGGGCGTATATAATGTAGCTACTTCCGAATTCTTGCGTAACACTTCCTTCATAGACTTTGATTGTCATATAAATCTTCTTGGCATCAGAACATGTGAAACAGAAGTTAGCAGTCTTGGCCCTTTTTTTTCTGCATTTGGATTTTTCCCTCCAAGAAAATAATTGAACAAACGGACTCGAGTTTAAGGCCAATTTAATTAATGTACCCTAAAGCAACTCAACGACCCAAAAAACAAATTTCAGAAAATCTGAGGGGTAAAAGGTAATGATACAAAATTTTAAAAATTAAGTGTTTCAAAAACTACAAGGTAGTAAATTCTCAGACTCTCCCTTAAGACATGATCGACTCTTTCCATCCAATGACTTGTCTTGCCATCCTAACCATCCTTAAAAATAATCATCATCATCGGCCCATCAAAAATAGTATTCAACTAAACTATGAAGCTAACTTAAAAATCTCATTAAATGGGAGAAAAGATAAATTGAGAAAACAAGGAACAGGGTTGATGTTGGATTCTACAAGAGAAGGGACGGTTCCCTCCCTGTGTGTTCGTCATTATCCCCTCCAGTTTAGAATATCTTAAAAAGAAGGCCACCATGAGTTGCAAAGAATGGTGCAAAGACAAGAGACTCCACAGCCATTAGCTTGATAAGGATGTTGAGTGATGGACCAGAGGTGTCCTTAAGTGGGTCTCCAATTGTATCTCCAATCACAGCTGCTTTGTGTGGCTCTGAACCCTTGGGGCCTAGCGTCCTCGCATGCTCTGAAGCACCGGCCTAACAAAAGCAACCCCATAGATATTAATGTTGGTCATTATTACCCTACCAATTCGTTTCTGTATTCTTGCTGCAATAAAACAGAAGGTGAAATAATTTAGGTGTTATTACCTCAATGTACTTCTTGGCGTTATCCCATGCACCACCAGTGTTGGATGCAGAAATTGCTATCTGTTAAAAGCAAAACAACCCAATTAACACCTCCATAGGGTTCACCACATTCAGTAAGAACTAAAGTTCCTAAAAGTGTTTCGTTACCTGAACACCAGAAACAAGGGAACCAGCGAGAACACCAGATAGTGTCTCGACTCCAAAGAAGATTCCAACAATGAGAGGTGTGAGCATGACTAGAGCACCAGGTGGAATCATCTCTTTGATGGATGCATCAGTAGAGATCTTGACACAGGTAGCATAATCAGGTTTGGCAGTACCCTCCATCAGACCAGGAATGGTGTTGAACTGCCTGCGAACTTCCTCAACCATTTTCAAAGCTGCACTTCCCACACTCTTCATGGTCATGGCAGAGAACCAGTATGGAAGCATAGCACCCACAATAAGACCAATGAAGACCTTTGGGGTCAACACATCAACAGTTGAAATTGCAGCACGGCTCACAAAAGCACCAAATAAAGCCAAGGACACCAGAGCAGCAGAGCCAATGGCAAATCCCTATACATGAACAGAGATTATAAAGCAGATCCAAAACACAGTACAACCCCCCCCCCCCCCCCCCAAAACTCTTTTTTATATAAAAAAAAAAAAGCAAAATGCTGGCGTTTTTAGGTTTAAAAGACATTCAGACTTCAACAGCCACTCTTTAATCTGACTTAACAATGGCGTAAATCCCTCCTAGTTCAACAACACCAAACACAAATGGATTGGAAGGGGATGAAACAATACCTTGCCAATGGCAGCAGTAGTGTTGCCAGCTGCATCAAGGGCATCAGTTCTCTCACGGATACGGTGACTCATGCCAGCCATTTCAGCAATTCCTCCAGCGTTGTCACTGATGGGACCATAAGCATCTATGGCCAATCCAGTAGCAATCGTGCTCAACATTCCAAGAGCAGCCACAGCAATGCCATACATGGCTGCAAAAGAAAAACTAACAAAAATGCTAACTGCAATGGCAAAAATTGGGATGATGACTGATTTATATCCCAAGGCAAGGCCAAAGATGACATTAGTGGCAGCTCCAGTCCTGCAGGAGTCAGCAACATCTTGCACAGGGCTGCACAAAAACAAAAGCTTTTCAATTAAATGTAAATACAAAATCATGACGTCTATCCACATTACATCATAATCTCTTTACCTGTATGCATTACTAGTGTAGTACTCGGTAACAAATCCAATAACGAGCCCAGCCCATAGACCGACAGCCACACACAAGAACAACTGCCTGCAAATGAGAATCATTAAATGATTAGACCACATTCTTACATGCATTCATGCTAACAAAATGAAAGACTAACTAGTTATTAAGTTTATACCATGTGCTTGATACACCAGTAACAGTATAAACTAAAGAAGGCACCATTAGAAAGATGCCAGCAAGTAAGGCCAAGATTATATGGATGATAGATGCAAATCAAGACAACTTCACTTGAATTTAATTACATGGGAATTAAAGTATGGAGCTATTTAAAGAATTTATTTGCTGCTACGGAGCACAAAATGCCATTTTTAACATAATGCATATTTTACAACCGTCTAGACAACTGAAGAACCAAACTGAAACAGAACTCATAGAAGGGATGCATAAAAGGAAGTTCAAAATGACTGAGACGGGTAGGTCAGATGGTTTTAAAATCTGTAGAACTGTTCCAAATCCCAAATAGTAATCAAGTACTGGTGTCTGAAATAAGGGCTTTCAGAACCTTTCCATCACCTAGATCAACAAACAAATACTGACCACAAAATGATTCTTCTCCTAAAAATAAATGCTACATCATGAAGGCAAAGACAAAGTAAACTTACCAGTTCTTAACAACCTTCTGTGTACCAAAGTTGAAAATTGTGAAAGATGAAGGCAAGCCAATCCATGTTACAATTGCAATACCCACAGTCATAAGAACAGTGGAGATGATGAGTTGCTTCTTCAGTGCAGGTTCAATTTCCTTTACAGCCTTGATTTCAAAGAAATCAGTTGCAAAAAGGGTTGTTACCAAACATACAAGGATTCCCACAGAACTGATAAGCAGAGGATATAGCATAGCAGTGAACTCATGGTTAATTCCAAAGGAGGAAATAGAAGCAACAACAAGGGCAGCACAAGATGACTCCGCGTATGAACCAAAAAGATCAGATCCCATACCAGCAATATCTCCAACATTATCACCAACATTATCAGCGATGACCTGTAGAAATCATAATAAACTATAGTCAATGAAAAACCAAAAGGTAATTCGAAGAATTATATTCACAAGAGCAGCAATGCTTACAGCAGGGTTTCTTGGATCATCTTCTGGAATGTTCCTTTCAACCTTACCCACAAGATCAGCACCAACATCAGCAGCTTTGGTGTAAATACCACCACCAACCCTTCCAAAAAGGGCCATAGAAGATCCCCCTAAACCATACCCAGTAATAGATTCAAAGAGGCCTTCCCAATCATCCCCATAGTACAGCTTGAATAGATTTATGGCAATGTAAAGAAACAATAGACCATTTGCAGCAAGGAGAAATCCCATTACTGCACCAGATCTAAATGCAGTAATAAATGCCTTGCCAACACCCTTTCTTGCTTCCAGGGTTGTTCTTGCATTGGCATAGGTAGCAATTTTCATTCCTAGGAAACCAGAGAGAATTGAGGTGATAGCACCGAGTAAAAATGAGACTGTGCTGAATATCGCAGTAGCAAGTGCTGGTTTGCATGTCTTCTGTGAATCAAAAGTGCAAGGCCTGCTCTTTGTGCTGAATCCCTCAACAGAACCCAGAAAAAGGAAGATGAGGACCGCAAAAGCAATCATGAACACCCCGACATACTGGTACTCGGTGAACAAAAATGAAGTAGCACCTGTCACATCCACAAATCCACAAAATTAAATATGCATGCAAATAAATTTAATTCTTATATAAAATTAATAAAGCAACAGAAATAACATCTGGATCATAACATAGTAGGTAGCAGCTGCAAGTACCAAGGTAAAGAAAAAATAAATCGAGTGAAAAACAAACTATATCCAACAATATTGTTGAATTTTGTATAGTAGTCCATAAACAAATCTACTTCCAAAAACAACAAAAAAAAATCAAAGATATCATTGAATGGAAGAGAAGTGAAAGAAGCAAAACAACTATGGAGTATCAGTATCAAATGACACACAGTGTAAGAAAGTAGTTGAAATGATGGAACTTATTTTAATATTTTCTGACAGCTGAGGAAATTTTGCTGTTGATAATCTTTTAATCCAAAGTTCACATCCCAAACTACACTTTTCTATACGAAATTGCACTGCCAAGCAGACAATATTCTGCAGGAGTCATACCAAGAAAGATGTATAATTAATGTGAAGCAACTTGGCTTGTGTATTGTACGCACAAGAGGCCATCCATTTTTGTTCAAATAAACAATATTCTACCTACCAAACCATACCTTACCTTACCCCAAAACACAAGCAAATATGACATGAACAATGAAAGCAAAAGATGGATGAACAAGAGCATGGCATCAAAGAAAATAACCTAATCAATGCCACATCCAACATTTACATGGCTAGAGATGTCATGAAAAACACCGTATGCATCAAAAGGGGCATGTACGGTTTCTAGAGGATAGAATATTATCATAATCAATTGATTTACAAGAAAAACAAGTGTAGCCAAATAAATTCTTTTGACAAATGCAAGGTTTGGGTGCAAAAAGTGCAAAAACAGAAAGTATTAATTTCCTTCCCAATGCTCCAGTTTCCGAATAAAATTTGATCTTTCAAAGAACATATCAGTCATGCACATGCACCCATGCAAACTAAAAGATGATTCAAAAGATCAATCCCATCACACATGTTTTAGCAACCCAATAATAACACATAGACAAAGCACAAGAGATGGGGAAAAGTGGGAAGTGAAAAGCAGGCTACAGGAAGCAAAGAAAAAACAACCATGTTGATATCATTAGCTAAAAGCCTGCAACAGCTAGGAGCTAATGTTAATCACAAGCAAGCTAAATGAATTCAAGTTATCATGTATCCCAAAAAGCAAGCCAAATGAATTCAAGTATCATGTATCCGTAGAAGCAAGCCAAATGTTGAAATCATGAGCTAAAAGCCTGCAACAGCTTGGAGCTAATGTTAATCACAAGCAAGCCAACTGAATTCAAGTTATCATGTATCCCTAGAAGCAAGCCAAATGAATTCAAGTATCATGTATCTATCCCTAGAAGCAAGCAAAATGAATTCAAGTTATTCTGTATCTCAAGAGATAATGCCACTATAATTCATGAAGGCAATAACAATGAGTAGAACTTGAAATGTGATAATACATTTTTATCTCAAAAACAAAGTTCATTATTTAGAAAAGCAATTAAAATTAATACACTAAATTATACTACTATTAAGAAATAGTAAACACAAATGCTAATAAAATTACTGCACTCTTTATATATAACAGAAGACAGTAGTAATTATAATGCAAATACATGTTCTGCATATTAGCTAATACTTCTCATTTACATGTGCAGTAAGAATATTATATTAGAAACGTTGAAGCTGCCAGAAAAAATAATTTAACATGACAAAATAAATGTGCTCTTATTCTACTCCTTTCAAAGTTGCCAACAAAAAATGATGAGCAAGACAAAATGATGACTCCAAACCAAACACTGAGCACAAGATAAAACAAGAATTACAGTCTCCAAAAAATCAAAAGAGAAAGTAACATATCACACTATTTCCATAATTGCACAAAGATCCAAACAGTATAATATTTTTAACCCCACAACCTCAAAAAAAAAAAATCAAAATTTTTTATTTTAGTATTTTGATATTTTATTCTTCTTCGGTAATTTGTTAATAAGATTCTTCAACTAGACAGAAGCCACGTGCTGCACACGTGGAATGCAAGCACAAGCAGTGACAATAACACCCAAAATCCACACATCCTTTACATATGAGACAAAATAATAAAGTGCTAAAAGTAATAATAACCGCACCGTAGATCTGTAATATAATATATTATCATTTCTCATCCCAAAACTATCCAAGAAAGACCATTTATTCAAATATTAAAACAAGATTTTTTTCCTTCTAAAAAAACCATAAAAGGGCAGATCTAAACAGAGCATCCAAAAAAAAAGGGGGGGAAACTAATGGAGGCTTACCTAAACCAGTGGAAAACCTAAAACGACCTAAGAAATTTGACAGATACTATCAAAGATTACACTTGTGTGATTGCTAATAATTAAATAAGGAAAAGAATTAAATATTTGTATCTTTCTAATCGTGTTTAGTTATCGAAATCTTAATTAATTCAGATTGTGCCTTATATGGAAAAATGCCTTTTGTTACGTTCCATTTTCCATTACGTTTTCAGCAACCAAACCTAAAAGTTTTCTGGCAACCAAACCGAAGCTAGAGATAACAAATTAAGCCCAAACAGCCACAATATCAAGTTTCAAGTTGGACTAGCTGCCTTTCACCATGAAAAGAGCTTAACCGACAGAGCATGAGAAAAAACTGAAGCATATAAGTTTAAGCACAAACACAAACAATTTGAATACATAAATGGAAAACATAAACCACCAGATCTAAAAACAAAACTCAAAGATCTAGACTTGTTTATACCTTCAGAGATTGCATTCTGTATTTCAGCGCACTTGGTAACGACGCTGTGGTCATTGAGGCCTTCTTCTTCTTCAATCAAGTAATCATTGTAACCATTCTTGTTGACAGCTCCCGGCGCGTGGCGTTCCGATGTGAGTGTCACGCGCGAGACCAGGTACCACTGGATTAAAGAGAAAATGATGCCAATCACCGCACACACGGGCACCAGTATCTCCGTACCTAACTCCGGCAGCAACGCTGAATCCATCCTCCCTGCCTGGCTGAACCCTACAACAATTCTCCGGTGTCCGAACGCCGGAAACTGATTTAAAGAGAAACTTCAAAGAAGAGTGTGAGAAAGAACGAAGCTTTACGATGTGGTTTGAGTGATTTATTTATATCAAGACGGGTATGGCTATATCGGAAGAGGAAATTATCTGCTGTGATTCAGCCTATTTTATTTGGCTTCATACCTACCGTTGAAATGTTTTTCATGTAGGGTTTCGCGATAATCGACGGTGATTTCTCACGAGTGGTGTCGCATGATTATTGGTTACTCGGATGAGGGGAATAAAAGGAAAGGAACAATATATTCCGATTTATTTATAAAAATAAAAAATATATATTAAATGAGAGAGAATAAGATGCGATAGAGCTTTTGTATTTAAGGTTGTATCGATGTTAGAGACCGTAAGATTCTACATGATATGGGTGGTGAAAGTGGATGGATGATGAACGGTGGGTGATGCGTGTGTTGCTTTAGTAGTGTGTTGCTGTGAGAATGGGAGTAATGGATAACGATAGCGCGTATTATTGACGCATCTATGTCGGAATCACTTGACACTTGCACTTTTAATCGATGGATGGATTTTACTTTGATTGTTTTTCCACAATTCGAAGGTAAGTGTTTTTTTTTTTTTTTTTTTCTAGGAGAATTCGAAGGTAAGTATTGTTGTACGCATACACGCATAAAGGATGATGAACCGTCAAAGAATATGCTGATTTTACCGTCTCATTTTTTATTTTTTCTTTCCCTTTTCTGTGGAAATGGAATTTCGTTTTACCTCTAATTTTTTTATTGCCACATTTAATTATTAAATATAAATATTAATTTCACTAGTTTTTCTATAGAGGTTTGACATAAACTTGGAGAGACAAAAATTATCTAATTAACCAAACTCTTTAAATATTATACTAGACGAACGTAAGATGTCAAACGTATGGGAAAAAAACATTAGAAATTATTCGGTATGAAGCTTATAGATCATTTAATGAAATTATGAGAAAGAGTTATAGAAAACAGATTGAGCCATATTACTAGTGTTAAATAACCAATTTGGTTTTATGCAATAGAGATTTACTATAAGATCTATTTTATTTTTTAAGAAAAGTAATAAAATTGTATCAAGGGAAAATCAAATATCCTTCATATGATGTTTATTGACTTGTAGAAGGTCTACGATAAAGTAACAAGAGAAGTAATATGGTAGATTTTGAAGAACAAATGAGCCTATGAAAAGTATATTAACATTATCATAAACATTTATATAAGAATGCACCCACTAATGTGAAAAAATTGTGCGGGGACACAAAGGCTTTCCTCATTATTATTGAACTGTATCAAAGTTTGGTCACGAGTCCATATTTATTTAATATGGTTATGGACGAGATTTTATACTGATCGATAAAACTAGTGATGGAGTTAACCATAAGTTCAAAGTATGGAGTAAAACTTTTGAAGACGAGTTTTAAATTAAGTTATAACAAAAAGAAATATATGCACTATTAGTTTAGTTTAAGAATAATAAATTAAGTTGGATAGAGTTTTTGTCTTTAGAACCAATAAATTTAAATGGGTTCGGTGTTTCAAAGTGAAGGTCATATAGATGATAATGTGACCCAAAAATCTAAGTAGGATGGATGAAGTGGAAGGGTGCATTAGAGATTATATATCATAAGAAAATACTTATTAAAGTGAAAGGTAAATTTTATAGGACAATTGTATAACGATGTTATATGGGAGTGAATGTTGGGCACCAACGGATAGGGCTGTAAATGAACCAATATGTTCACAATAGTTTAAAATTTGACTCGCTAAATACTCGTTTGAGATCGTTTATTATACTAAACGAGCGCAAACTGTTTCACAAACTGTTTTGTTCACAAGCTTCTAAATGAATAAGTTCACGAATCGACTCATTTATAATGTTCACAAACAAAGTCCAATATTTTAATTCTTTCTCATGAAACTATGTCATTTTAACTAAATGCCTTGAACCTTTTGAATTTAGAGTCAAGCTCCAATCAAGCTAACGAGTTGAACTCTAAACAAGCTTTCGAGCCTAGCTCGAATACTTAAAAAATTTAAATGAGCCGAGCTCAACATGTACGAAACAAGCTTGAGTCAAACGAAACCCTAAATAAGCAAAGCTCGAGCAAGACACTATTCTGCTCGACTTGACTCGTTTACACCCCTACCAACGAAGCAACATCTTGATAAGATAAATGTGGCAGAAATGCGGATGTTAAGATGAATGTGCGGTCATACAATGTTGGATAAAATTAAGAATGAAAATATTTGACCGAAAGTCCATGTAGCAGAAGTGGTGATAATGTGAGAGAATGAATACTTAAATGGTATAGGAATGTCTTATGGAGACATATGAAATGCGACGTGTTGTAAGTGTGAGAATTTGATGGTCGAGAGATGTAAGAGGGGTAAAAAAAAGACCTAAAGCTGTTTAGAAGAAAAAGTGATAGCCAGACATTAATTTATTTAGTTAATAATATACTTAAATGCAAATAAACAATCCGTGTTATGAAATGAATCTAAGAATCATGGTGGCTGCTATTATTATTTTTGATGAGGTTAACAGTAAGAATTCATTTCTTGATGAGGTTAACCCTCAACTTGCTTGGGATTAAAATGATTTATTGTTGTTAACGTGACCCAAGTGCACGTTTTAAAAATACCTTATAATAACTTTTATTCTCATAAATAACCAATACAAAACTAATTATCACATAAAATTTAAATATAAAAAAAAACTTAAAAATTATTTGTATTCAATATATTGTTAGTTTATATTAATGTACACGTAATTTACAATTAATTTATGGCTGACTAGTTAATTATAATTAAAATAATATGAAAGAATTTTTTTTAAAAAAATATTTGTACTTTTCGTATAAATTACTCAAAATTAAGAGTAGTCTAAATTTAACTATTTAGATAGTTTTTATGGCAATTTCACTTACTCCACTTTTGATTTGACATTATTCTAATTCTCTAAAAACTAATATGCTATTTTTATTCTATTTATATAAATTGGTAAGATTTTAATAAATGGCAAACATGTTGTATATTATAATTTCTCCATAACAGAGGGAAAAAAAATAAAACTTACAACATAAAATATTTTGATAAAACATTTTGTTGGATACGAATTTATTTTTTCCACTCGAATTCATTTATTGAAAAGGATAAGTCTGACGTAATTAAGACAGTAACAGATAAATTATAAAGATAATAGAATCGTGGATTGAAAGCATCGGGACCGTTAAAAAAGTGAATGGTATTGATTGGGAAGTTATACAAAAAGAGGCACACCACCATAAGGTACGGTGAAGTGGGAAGTAGACAATAAAAGTAGGGAACAAAATTGTTGAGGATATTGTGGGAGTTTTTGTATTTCATTTCTTAAAAACGGCTATTGAGTGACTCATGACGTCTCGCGTATTGAATGGTGTGCAACTCTTCAAATCGGATAATATTATATATATATTTTTTTTATTTGTAGTTTCCTTCTTTTTAAGCAATTTTTTTTTGTTTTTATTTTATTTAATTTATTGTTGCCCTCTCAAAAATCAAAATCCTATCTTCTTGCACTCCACTAATCTAGGAGATTTTTCCTATTTAATGTTTGTCTTTAATAAAAGAGAGTAACGCTTCGAATTTACAATGTATAATTATTTTTTACCAATTACCTTTAATTTTTTTTAACGAAAATTAAGGAAAAAAATTAAAGGATTTCATTCAACTGAAGCAGAAATATACAACGGTGGAAAAACTCATTAAACCATAAATATAGTAGTGGACACGGTTATGGGCCTCAGCCGCTCAGGCCACGGGTTGAAGGGGAAGGTAATTAGAACCGAACTGAAGGACCGCCGGTTAAGCGGTGGTCTGCAGCAGTTCGGCTGAAAAATTTTAAATTTTCAAATTATTTCCAGTTAACCGACGGTTCCAGCGGATCACGGTTTAAAAATTAATTGAACCTTAATCGGACTGCCGACCAACCAGTTATGATTTCGATTTCGGTTCAACCGATCATAGTTCAGAGCCGGACCGGGCCGGTTAGGCAACGAGCCCAACAGGCCTAACCGGCCCATGAACTTGTCTACATACCTGTAAAGCTCTAATTAAGTTATAAATCATATCATTTAAATTACTTTTTAAATTGAATTAAAGGTGGTTTGGAGTGAAGAATTTTAATGGATGGAATTTAAACATTCCATCTAATTGTCAAATTTTATCTTTTGTTGTTAGAAAAATGAACAATAATTTATGAAATTTATAAATTTCATCCTAGTTCAAATCTCTTATTTTAGATGAGAAAAAAATCCCACGTAAGATGCGAGATTTCATCAATTCCATCATTTTTATTAACAATGGAAATTAAAAAAATTATTCACATTCCATTTTATGTTATCGAATGCCTTCCATTGGGTTCTCATATCTAAATGCCTAATATTCACAACCCACAAGTATGACAAGTGTGTTGAGTGCCTCAGTAAATTTGTACTTCATACACGCTTTGCTTCATTTGCGGAGTTGGATATCTCGTCAAGTTACCACCTCGAGTGTATAGGGCAGGTCCAGTCTGTTCCAATAATGGTGACTCCGGATTTGTTGTCATATATCTCGATCTATATCTCCAAGACTCAGGGAGGCACTTCGAAAATCAAGTAGTTGATTATTTTCTCTAACAGCTTATTCTTCTGAAAATTACTTTCTTAATTTACTTTTCATCAAATAATCTCAAATATATCAGTTTTTTAATAGACATGTTGTTTTTTTTCTCTTTTTAATAAATAGACTCGCAGTTTTAAAGCGTGTGGACTGGACTAAACACGACAAATACTGTTTTGGACCTAACAGTTAGGTTTAAAAATATATGCAGGTTATTTGACTTGGCTACTTAATGTCTTGTTTTGAGGCTTCAAATGCCTTTCAAAAGTTTTTTTTTTTTTTTTTTGGTATTTTCGGATTTTTGTATTACACCTATATAAGGTAAACTATATTATTTTTGTAAGACAATTTATTATTATTATCGAATTATGGATTTTTTTCCAAACCTATGTAGATTTTAATCTTTGAACGGTTTAAACGCTACAGCCAATATTAGTAAAATGAAAGGAATAATTAAAAAAGGAGAGATGGGGAATGATGCAATGCAGGTACATAGAAATGATGAAAGGGAGGGATGGGCTAAATGAAATGTGATGAAGTAGAAAAGAAGTAATAATGATAAATTAATTAATATAAGAAGGGAAGGTGATTTTTGTCATATATATAATAAATGGGTTAGTCCAGGCTGGAATGATATGGTTTGTGCAGTAAGCATTGGGTTTGGTCAATGTAAAAGGGAACACACACAGCTTGTTATTTACAATGCAAGAATAGGATTAGTGGTGGGCAGAGAAACAGAATCACATATGGATTTAATTACAATTAAATACACATTCTATTAGCAGCTGATTGGGGATCAAAATCACTTGTTTTTTGTATTTTTGTTGGAAGCCAACTTGTGTTGCATAAGACCTCTCATACCATGCTTCAACGACAGCCGTGCAAGAGAATGTGCCGAGCCACATATTATTTCCTCTATAAATCCAATATCACTTAGGTTCCTCAATTATCAAAACCTAAACAGAATAAATAATAAGAAACCGTATGTAACACAAATAATAAAATTACAAAAAATATAAAACATTAACTAATTTTTTGATTATCAGTACATTTAGCATTTAGTTTTTATTATATATTAGTATAGATATAGAATTCAATCATGCCCTTTTAATATTATTATATATACAAATTTTTAATACGCTTTATGTGTTTACCATACATCATTTGATCTCTGAAATTTTCAAAATGATATATTTCAGTCACTCGTTATATTAAAATTATTATTACTATTATTTCTTAAAAAATTATTATTATTATTATTATCAATTTTCAAATTGATTATAAAAATAAATTGTAAGGAGGAAATGTATCAATTTTTAAAGTTCATGGAGCAAAATGAATTTTTGGCCAAAGTTCAGGGGCAAAATGGTTTCTACTCATTGTCATATCAATGCACGTGTATTATTATACGCACAACGAAAATGTCTGGTCACATGTGACGAAGGAGCAAAATGTATTGATTGTTGAAAGTTTAGGGAGCAAACTGGTCCCTCCCAAAGTTCAAGGAGCCAGCTAGTTTATCTTTAAAAGTTCAGAGAGCAAACTATGCATTAGTCCGAATAGAAATTGGTCTAACTTTATTGGTTCATGTTCCTCCTTATATGCCATTAGTTTTTTTTTTTTTTTTTTTAGCCATAAGACATATAACACATATTTTATGTGTAACTAAAAAGAATAACACCTATTTTCAAAAATTAAACAAAATAACATATATTTTTAAAATAATTTAATATTGTCCTCAGTAATAAATAATAATAATTTATATTAAATAATAAATAATATAAAAAGTAAATACAATCTTTGAAAAAAGAAATTTTTTCTCTCACAAACATTTATTCTTGAAAAAACAGAAATTTCCTATCCTAAACAGATTCTTCATTTGAATAAAAAAAATCACATCAACCAATTATACAAGTCATATATATGAGTATATATGATCTTCATTACAGTTTATATAGGAGTGTATATATCAGTATATATGATTCATATATACTGATATATATGAACTTTATGGCAGTATATATATCGGTATATATAATTGATATGTACTGATATATATGCTCTTTATTACAGTATATATAGTTTATATATTGACATAAATGAACTATATACTAGTATTTGTGAATCATATATACTGCAATATTAATCATACATATTAGTATATATGAATCACATATACTTGTATATATACTGTCATATATATACAAAAGTGAATGTAACTCATATATAGTGGTATAAATAATTCATATTTACTACTACAAATATTGAGATATAAAATTCATTCATACTGCTATATATATGCAACAATAAAGATTATATATATAAGTATATATGGAATCATATATTTCGGTATATATACTGCCATATAAACTGCAATGAAGACTACATATATCAATATATATGAATCATGTATATTGTCAAGATAAAAAAAAAAACCAGGGGATTCTCTCTTCACAATCATTTACACTAACACTACCATTCACATGACTTTCGTTCGACGATTCATTAAAATGATAACCGTGACACATGTTGAAGAATCTACCCGCTAGAAATCCTAACGAGCGCTAGAAATAAGAAAAATAAGAATAAACCAACATGTTGGTGGTCTAATAAAAAAGAAAAAGAAGAATAAGAAGAAGAAGAAGATGATGAAGATAAAGATGAAGAAATTGAAAGCAGTTGCGTGGAGAAAGCAGAAAGAAACATGAAAGAGGGAGGATGAGTAATAATAGGAGGATTTTAGGCTTCTGTTAAGGAAAATAAAAATAAAAATTTAATTAGTAAAGATTTTAATAATTAAATCATTTTTAAACAGAGGAATATTAATGTCAGTTATTCAAAAAATGTGCTATTTTAATAATTTCTGAAAATATATACTATTTTATTTTTTAAATTGAAACTACATGCTATTTTCTTTCCTTTCTCTTTTTTTATTAATCTACATCGCATGAGAGTGCATGGGTCGAGTTTGGGTCCAACCCAACCATACAACTCGAATCTAGTCCTGAAATTATGAAAAATTTTTGGATCGAGCCGAACCGATCCATAAGGTGGGTAGAGTTGAGTTAGGTTGGATTGAGCCCAAATTTGAAACAAAAGCCATTTTTCTATACATACAAGGGTGCAATTACGTGTAAATCTAAGCCTACAACAACACGCCTAAAGTTTAGAGCATTAGTTAGTAGCACGAAGTTAAAATGATAAATTCCTCTTGGTTTTAAGAGGTTATTCCTTATGTTGAAGGTCAAAGAGACCCGGGGGTAGGTCTTTCTCATTGATAAACAATTAAAATGACATAGTATTAGTAATTCGGGTTGGACCGAGACCTGTTTGGTTGGGGTAGACTTGACCTGAGAATCGAAATCTCTAAAATTTCAGATCCATAGCCAATCTTATTAGACTTTTCAAGTCGAATTGGTCAGTTACCTGAGACGAATTTTAAAATCGGACGATTAAATTATAATATTGACTAAAATATAGTGATGAAAATGTAATTTATCCTTTTAAATATTTAGAATGATGGTTTTATTAGAATTTTGATTAAATAGCAAATTTCAATTATTACCAATTTATTAATTTTACTATTACTATTGAAATCAAATATTGTTTTATCAAATATCAAAAAACCAAACTTTATATACGGTAAAAAAATTTTTTAATTATTATTGAAATTTTTGGTAAGTAGTATTTGCTAATCGATAATTACCGACAACATACTTTCTCTTATAGATTTAATTGAAGAAAATTTAACTAAAATTCACCGATATTGTGTCAAATTTAATAACAATTCGGAAAATGCTATTTGTTAAGCATAATACAAATTATTTGTATCTCATGTCAGCCCAGCCTTTAAGTATCTTACATTCTATTTGCAATATGATAGTAGTCAAACTATTTAATTTCATAATAATTAAGTGCTTTTAGCCAAATTTTAGATTATTAATTGGTCATTGTTTACATGATAGACATGCTAGGGGTATTGAATGGTTACAACCTTAAAGTTGGTACTATCTCTTTTTATCTTTCTCATAACTTAGACAAATAAAATAACATTTTACCTTGTTTCTAACTTTTTAAGGCCATGGTAAAAGGATCAAACTGTAATTTACCAACCAAATCACAAATCACGATTTTCATAGTAAATTTTTGAAATAATGATGTGATTTTTTAAATTGTAGGTGTTTTTCCATATGAAATACGAACTCTTTCTCTTTCTCTTTTTTTTTTTTTTTTTTTTTATATAGATATACATATACATACACATACATTTAAAGGTTAAAGGTAGATGATATATTTTTTTGCATTTGAGAGGGAGGGAGGGGATCGATCTCTCCTATGACTCCACTACACCCATCATCTCCCAATAACTTTCATTTTACATATAAGAGTTCATAGCCAGCCACACATGCAAGTTTTTTTTTTTTTTTTTTTTTTTAACTAAGAAATATAGCCATTGTTTTTAATTTCTTCGAACTCAAATCATATAAAGAATCGAAACTCATTACTTTATAGTTTCACAGAGTGGAAAATACTAATTAGACCATTAAAAAAAACTAATTGGACATTAAAAAGTAAAACAATTGTTGATCACAAAAGCAAGCAAACCTCATCAATTTATAATAATTAAGAAGTTGAAGCCATAATGTTTGGTCTGCTTTTAGATATTATAGCAATTAATTAATTAATGTTCATAGACAGCTATCATTTTAGGATTTCTACATTAAACTAATCTAAGTGAAGTGTTTCACAATTTAGAATTAAGTCTTTTCTATAAAGTATATTATGTAATTATTATCACGTTAAGCCATATGTTGTCTGTCGATGTGAAACAATAGCAAACTGGATCAGACTTTTGATCTATTTTGATTACATTATAAACAATTATTTTTTCCTTTATCTAATATTTTTAATTTTCTATTTTTTGAAGAAAATGAAAATTAATTACCTCGAATATATTTATAATAAACGTCTTTTCTTAATATAGAGGAAGATTAATGGTGACTTGAAAGAATTACAATGAATTGTTGAGAAATTTAAATAGTGATAGATGTTATTTTTTATAAAAAAAAAAAAAAAAAGAAAGGATAGTTTAAAATATGGTGTCATGCACTTCACAATACAAAACATCTCAATCAATTCTCTCACTTTTCTTTTATTTTTGATAGCCTGTGTTTGAAGATTCTTAAAATGGAGCTTTCACTTTCTTAAGTCTACCAAACACCAAATGAGAATGATTTATAAAAATGCTTATTTTTTTAAGAGTAGTAAAATCAGTTACGTTGGCATTTCTTCTTTTGGTAAAACACTTTAATTTCATCCACTACCTTTGTAATTTCTAGTGCCTATATATTCTTTCTTTTTCTAAAAAAAAAATTATATATTTGATTTCAAAAAGAAATAATACATTTTTTTACTTTCACCATTATACCTTTCTATTTTGTAAATTTTTATTATTATTTTTAAAAATTTAATAAACAATTTCAGATTTTATCGCAAAAGGAGAATACCGTATTCCATCACCATTTTCGTCGCCGACGATTTACAAACCAGAGATGATGAACCACCGTTTGGTCCTTAACGGTGATGTCCTTGCCGGCGTTGAAGCATCTGTCTTTTCGTCCACCATCGATCATCATCAACAACATTCTCGAACGAAATCGGCCGGCGATTTGGAAAATTATTTTGTTGCTCCTTACTGTTGAAGTTTGAGATTGCTTCCGGTCCGCTGCCTGCTGCCGATCAGATATTGGAGCAGCTTCTTCGCTGCCTTTGAAGTTGAAGATCGGAGATCCTATGTTAGGTGCTGATTTACTACTTCTCTGCCTCTGTACTGAGATTGATGCTCTTCAATAATCAGTTGCTTTATAATCTTAATCGTGTACGTTGAATTTATTTGTCAATTTGAATATTACAGTATGATACACATGAGATTTCTTGAGTTGCAAAAACATAACATGGCAGATGGTGATTTTTATGGTTTATGATCATGATTTCAATTTATATTTTCTGTTCGTTGTTTCTGTTTTCCGATGGTGATGGTGAGCAGCGATGATGAAGAACTTGAACGATTAGAGTATCGATGCTGAAGAAGAAGATGAACATCGCTGGTCATCTCCGTCGAAGCGCGACCGGAATTCCTGTCGGTGGCGGAGGTGGTCTTTTCTGCTTGGGTTTGGCTGATGAATGGCTTTTTTTTCAATTCAGCCCCTCATATTTTTCATTTTCTCAAAACTGCCCTTGGATTAATAAGCTCTCTACTTACTGAAAATTTTTATTAATAATATTATTTATTTATATTAAAAAATATTGACAAATACTGAATTATATTGACTAATACATTTAGACATTGATAGATATTGATATATATTGGCGTATATTGACAAATTCTAATTTTTAATTTTTTGGTAAAAGATGTCGGTAATTGCTCAATTGTGGCGGCAATCATTTTCTCGATCACCTGGTAAAATTTGGAAGAATTTCTAAATTATATTAATGAATATTGACTTGTATTAATTTTATATTGATTGATACTGAAATATATTAACAAATACCGATTTTTAATTTTTTAAGTGAAAATTGTTGGAAATCGCCCAATTGTGATGAAATTTGATAGAATTCTAAATTATATTGACAAATATTGACGTATATTGATTTTTGAATTTTTGGTTAATTAATTTAAATAAATTAATATTTTTAATAAAGAAGATAGTCTAGAAATTTTTAGCTTTATTAGCTTTAAAATACTATTTTACAAAATATTTAAACTTAATGTAAAAAAAAAAATTTCTTATCAATTCATTTCAAATCAATTGTATTTTTTGTTTTAGGGAACCCTTTGATTGTTATATATATTGTGCAGTACTGAAGTAACTAAAAATTTGGAGACTTACAAATTTTTGTTTTTCAAAATCGCATAAGAATCGTCTATTAATTATGGTTTGTAAAAGTTGACCATATATTATAAATTTGATATAAAATAATTTGTCTCATCTAATTTGCAACAATATAAGAAATACAATCAGTCTAAAAATTATTTGGAAATATGGTGTTTTAAGATGAAAAGTGGATCTGGAGTCTGCACATGATGCTCGGCCTCTTCTTGGAGAGATGCTCTTGAAAGCTGAAAGATTGAGTTGTCCGTGGGAAAGTGGGAAAGATTGAATTTACCTTTTTTTTAAAAAAAAAAAAATTATTAGTTTTTTTTTATTTTCTATTTTTGTTAGAATTTCTTGCGATAATCATTTGCTAACAATTCAAATCCATTCCGTCAAATTATTAAGTAAATATATATCAATTTGAAGTTTTCAACATGAGCAATCTAAAACAAATTTAGAGTAATTGATGTGAGAACTTGCATTTTGATCCATACTATTATTGAGGATCCTAAAAAATATTTTTTTGTCATTATTATTCGGAGATAAAATCTCTTTTAGATGCAGATAGCAAATTATCTGAAAAATATTGGGTTTTAGGATGGGTGATTTAGGATTGACTAACTAAAATAACAGTTTCATTTGTTATATTATGATTAATAATTTGTTTTAGAGAGTAGTGGAGAAACAAGCTTTGGATAGTGTTTGATACTGTTAGGTTATTAAAAAATAAATAAATCAAATCTAAATCTAGTACCCAAATAATTTTCAATTAAAAAAAAAAATGGAACGTGCACTGAATCAATGTTCTTATTTTTAGGTTTGGCAATAATTTTTAACTAACTAATAAAATGATTTATATTCTATTTTTCTGATGTTCCGTAATTTAATTTTTTATAAAAGATCTTAAATTTCAAGCATTTTGTAACCATCACTAAATTTTCTTATTTATTCAAACAATTAATTTTTTTAAGATTACTCTTAATTTTTAAAAAATGACTCTTAATTGGTAACAATTACTACTATCTAATAGTTTGATTGTTGTAGCTAATAAATATTTGTTTTTAAGAGATAGAGGTTTGTGTTTTGATTAGTTGATTATGGGGATATTATATTGGTTAAACATTTTATTAAAATTAAGATAACATATATTCCAAATATCTAGTATCTGTTTAGTTTAATTATTCATAACGAATATATGGTAGCAGTAGCTGATAGGCGAATAGCTGGTAACTAATTCAGGTTAATGTTTCATAATAATTTAATAGCAGTTTAAAATATGAAATTATAAATAATAGTATAATTATAATTATATATTAAATATTGATTTTAATTTAATATGACTTTAATAAAGTTAATATAGTAATCATATGAGTCCGTCGAAATGAAAAAGTTCGAGCTTACTGAATCAACAATTGTTTGAGATTTTTAATTGCTATCAGCCATTAATTTTAAAATTTACAAAATGTTTAAATTTTAATTTTTGAATGTCAAATAACTATCAAACAGTTAAGCGAAAGAAACTTCAAATATAAAATTAGCCATTCATAAAAATAGGAAATGCTAAAAAAAGTATGAAGAAAATAAATTAATTGTTGATTGAGGCTTTTAGGTCTAATTAATTTTTTTTTTTGGTTTGTGAAAAGTGGAGACAATCTTTGTTATGAAGTCAGAGAAAAAAAGTATCCACATTGTGTAATATAGAATAAATAAATCTTCCTGAAAATTACTTATTAAAGTTTTTATTTTTTTTAAAAAAAAACAAGTTCAGCTTTACTATTGGTTATAGATAAGATAATTTGTTTACATTTATTAGGACAATTCATTAAAATGCTCACTTACTTACTCCATGGATTATGAACATATAATAAAGTGCATGGATTGAATGAAATAGACGAAATTTAGTAACACGTTAGACAAGTTGATTAGAAGCTAAGTTCTGATTAATCGTATGGTTTAAAAATATAAATAAAAAGATTATCATATTCACACGCATCTAGATTGAAAGAGACACAAATCAAGATTTTTAAATTTATTAACTCTCTCTCTCCTACTTTGTTAAGGCTTTATCTAGACAGGCTATAAATGTTTTATTCTATTGAAATATTTAATTATGAGAACTTAGAATTTATAATGTTGATAATAATTTATTGTGAAAAAGAAAAACAAATTACTTTAATTGGTGAATGATTTTTTGAATCATGTTTAAAGTGTTTTAGGGATGTGAGAATGCTTTAGAGGTTTGGCCCATTTTAGCTATATTCGAATTTGATGGACTTCTGCAGATGATAGCTTAGGTTCAATTAAGTTTTATATGGAGCTGAATTTAGAAGAAATGCCATGCCATTTTTAGGTTTAGGTTTTGGACACTACACCACCTCTAATAAGTGTATGACCCAAAACTAATAAAACTCCAGTTTTTAAGTTTAAAAAAAAAATATTTTTTTTTTCTTAAAAGAGTTATATTTTAATCTTTAACTCCTAAAATAATCATATCTATAGTGTTTATAATATGTTTATAAACGGTATATCATTTAGTGGATCATTCATGTCAAAAACCCTCTACCGGTTATGGCAGAGGCCAGGAAAACCATATAAACAACCACTTTTCAGCAATAACATACCACCATTGTCGTCGGTATGCTTTACTCTCAGTTGAACAAACAGTGATGGTACCTTACTCTCGGTTGAACTCCATAGCAGACAGAATCATTCATTCCATAAATAATTCCATTTCTCAGTCTCACCTTCGCCAAATACAAGCCCAGATCATCCTACAGAACCTCCATTATATCACCACCATTTCCTACCATTTCATTACTGCCCGTCACTCCCGCAACCTTTTTCTCTTGCACTGGTGTCTCCCTTTCTTCTTAATCCATCTCACTAAACACCCTAATATATATATCTGTGTGTGTGTTGCATAACAATTCCTATTGTAAAAGGACATATTTTTGTAGAAATTCCAGCTTATGTTAAAGAAAAAACAATCAGCCTGAATAGCATTGGATCATCGCAAATGACTTGGTTGCAACATTCCGGCTGCTACCGATACTTTCAGAATTTGTCAAATGACTTGCAGATTGTGAAATAAAAACATAACCCAGATTAGCATATTTGCGAATACAAGTTTTTAACGTCTTGTGCCAACAATAGGTAAACAAAATTCTATTAGATAGGGACTTCAACTTTTCAGATTGATTACATAAAATGTTTTTCAAACATTACAGTACAGTTATAGGTATTTTGCACCATTAATTACGTTTCAAGGACAGCCTAAATCTGGTAAAATAGTCAAAAACAGTGAACCATGCATGACTTTCTTTTACACCATTAATCAATGGATCAATCAATCAATCATTATTGAGAGAAAAATCTTAAAGAGATGCAAAATTTCAAAACAAGCAACCAACTAACGTTGCATTTAAATTAAGAAACGATCCAGTTACGTTTCGATGAAAATTCCATCTCTACTGATGATTCTCCATTCGTTTAATCTCCAGATATATAATATCCATCAGAATGAGATAAAACTAGGACAAAAAGATTTCCCACATTTACTTTCTTCACTGAGTTTTGAGGAAAGATTCCCGATTTGACTATTCGCATATAAAAATCAAGTTGCAACGCCCTAGTTCTTACCCTGAACATCCAACTCCAACTTTTGAAGGTTCAGTAATAAATCGTCTGCGTCGAGGTAAACCTTATTTGCAGCAACTGATATTTTCTGTGCAATTTCTCTTGAAGCTTCAATCTTCCTAAGTGCAATGAAGGCAGGGTTATTGGCAATAGCCTGACCTATCAACTGGGCACTTTTGGCTTCTCCCTGTCAACCACAAAGATGCAGAAATTTAATTGCACGGGTTAACGAATTCATGGGAAGAGAGACAGAAAAAATAAAGCAACCAACACAAGGAATAGATGGGATTATATAAATATAACAGAAATAAGATTATTTATTAGAAGCATTGATGGACTGAATATTCCATTTTCTCACCTCCGCTCTGATTATAGCACTTTTCTTGTCTTGTTCGGCCTTTTCCACAATGAATTTAGCCCTCTCAGCTTCTTGCGCAGCAACCTGTTTTGCTTCAATTGCAGCAGTAAATTCTCTTCCAAAAGTCAAGCTTGTGATGGACACATCATCTAGCTCAACATTAAAGTGGCGCGCTCTCTCTGTCAAAATCTTGCGTATCTCTCTACTAACAGCCTATAAAATACAAAGGTCAGATAGGACTAAGGTATAATGAAACCTAAGAAAAACATTAAAAAGGGGGGAGCGATACTAACTGAAGATGATGATATGTATGTAGTCTTTCATAAATTCAAAAGTAATCTACATTCTATAAGAATTTCAACAAATGCTTTTTTGTTCTTGAAATGGAACATTCTCATACTGTCTGCAAAAAACATTACAAAAGCCAACCATATTGGTTCTTGAACAACTATGACCACAAGAAGTGAGAGCAAGCATACAAAGACAATATATAGAATTTGATAATCAAAGATTGTCCTGAGAGCCAAGCATGTAAATTGAAGAAAGAGAGAGAATTTGCATCAGGATCAGAATCATTTAATTACCTCTCGCTGAGTAATAAGCTGGCTTGCATTATACTGAGCAACCACAGCTTTCAGAGTTTCATGGATGATTGAAGGCAGAACTCTTTCATTATAATTTTCACCAAGGCTTCGATAAATGGTGGGTAATTGGTCTGGCACAGGACGAGTAAGAACTCGAAGCCCAATTTTAACCTGTGCAGCAATTTAAGACCAATATAAGGTCCTTGGATGATAAGGATTTTCAATATGTATAGAAATGGACATAGCAATATTCACAAAATGAGCAAGTACCATACATAAGTAACTAATCGTAAGCCCTGCAAGGCTGCAAGAAAAAGCTAAAAGTTGCTTATTCCCAAAAGTGTGGGTGTGAGAAACATACTACAATATTCCAAAGCAAATAAGTGGAAACTCAATTTGAGGTGTTGAAATGAAATGAACATGCAAGGTTTTTCCTAGTTCTAATTCAAACTGAAGATGACATAATTTTATTAGTAGTATAGTGCCAAAAAATCTATATGAAAACAGAATCATCTTTCCAAGCAACTAAGGAGTGACTAATAGAATGATTGCAGTTTTAAATAAAGACTAGAAACATAGCCTTAATAACAAAATGGAAACAAATAATTTATCAATATAGCCTTGTTAAGGTTCCAAAATTGACAAGCTGCAACAGAGTTTTTTAGAACACCAGCAGAAAAATTAAATCTCATCAATAAAAAATTTGGGCAATTTGCTACGACAAATGAAAAAGGAAAAAAATATAGGCAGAATAAATTTACCGTTTGGAGATCATGGCTCCCTGTACTACTCTCTACCATATGGGGTCGTGTACGAACATCATAAATGATTGGGCGTTCAAACCATGGAAGCATAAGATGCGTCCCTTCAGGGTAGACCTGCACATTGACCAAATACACTGTCTCACTATATTGCAAAAGCATACATAAAATAAGCTAAATCTAACAAAAATTAATATTGTCTGCATAAAAACTAAAAAAAAGTTGCCCTAGATTATGTTGTCGAGGGTAAGCTCAAATGCAAACTGTTATGATTAATTGACCAATAAGCTTGGTTTCTTGTAATTAACATTTAACACGTCTTCTTCATCCTCAATGAACCGACAATATCACATACACTGTAACCGTGTACGTAAGAAGTAGAGACACGGAGTGCCTAACAGTAAACAAAAGGCCAGCAATCATAACTGTACGCATAGAGCTAGGTTGCACAGACACAGATGCAGGGACATGGACACAGGGCACACCATTTTAAGAAAAGTAGGACAAACATTAGGGAAAAAAAAGGTAAAGATAAAAAATATAGGGACAAATTGTACATGTAAAAACAGCACTGGAATAACATCCAACATATATAGCGAAAAAAGAAACATGTAAAATAATACAAACTCTATATTAAAATTTAAAACTAACAGTTTATTAATTTAACCAATGAAAATAAAAGGTTCAAAAATTCAAACATAAAAATAGATAGTCAAATTCAAAAATCCATTTTCAATCATATCTCAAATAAAACATATGGTCATGAATTGCATCCTAAAAACCATGAAGTAGCATAATGTCCCATGATCCCCTTTGCTAATTCTTTATGTTTTGTTCTTTAAAACTCAAACACTGGTTTTTTTAACTAGACACAAGTATCCGGATTTGGCTTAATTATTGACGTGTTTGAAGTGTGTCATTGAGTGTTTGTGTACAACACATGTCTGATACTGGGATGTGTAGTTACCCTAAAGTGTTCATGCATCATAGGTGTAGAACAACAAATTCAACAGAATTAAGTCGGCAGGTCTAATCGACAATAATAAACACTGGTATCAACGATGAATCGAATCACGACTCTAGACACTTGTTTTTACATTACACTTTAAGTTCTATTCATGACAAATTATGCATAACTGAGATCTCCAAATTCAAAAACAATACCAGAAAAGTTTTTATGAATTCAACATCTAGTGCCATTGATACAAGATCGCTGCTGCAGGTAAAACATAGAGAAGTAACAAAAACACACTTCACCGATGATGGAAATCTTTACTTTCTAGATTTCATTAAAAATTCAAACTTCATACGGAATAAAACCATGCAAGCATATTATAGTATCCATAATCTACACCAGATACAAGGTAGGAGTTCAAAAAACAATATTTCAGATTGAAGCAATGATCCAGTTATAATGGAATTTGTATGGCCAGTTTCAGTACATTCTTTTAGGAAGGGCATCAATTGAAAAGCATGATTAGCGGAAGTAATTTTAGGATAATCAGGAGTGCTGCTATAAAAATCCCACACATTCACCATGAGGCTGCATATATGGTAAGACTAGTAATTTCAACTTTGAACCTGAGATATTTACTGTGGCACAGATGTAGCAAAAAATAAAAAATTCAAAGAAGGAATTCGGACACACTAGACCGCAGAAATCATAATAAAGAAATCAAATTTGATAACAAAATTATGATCAATGCAAGAAGCTGGAAGTATCTACTCTAGAAGGATGCAAAAGTAATTACCTTGTCTTTAATACCAACTATTCTGTTGAACACAATGGCCCGGTGACCTCCTTCAACATTGTAGAGACTGTTAACGGCAGCATACAAACCAAGACCACCAATTACACCAACCTTAAGCAAAGCAGAAGCTGGACCACCGCCTGGCACCTTAGGAACTTTGACATTGTTGAAATTCATTTTCCCAAAATCTGAGGGTACAGCATTGTAATATTAATTCGGGTAACGATGCCAAAACATCATGTGAAAGAAAATATATAAAAAAAGAATCACATAGATTGTTCTATTACGACTTGTTAAAAATAAAAACATAAATTATCAAAAGCAAACGTATGCAGAGGAAATATAGAAACAAATTTCAACTACAAACCCACACACAGGTGACATTTATAACTAATTTGACATCTCATACTTTTAACACCGGTATAAATGTTGATGTTTAATTATAATTCAGATAAATTGGATTACTAAGTTCTAGAAAATGAACAATCGAAATAAATGCAATTAATCAAGCAGTATTACCTGAAATTTCAAAGTTGAATCAGTTACTCACCGATTGAAAGTTCTCAGCTTTTCTCTGTTCAACGTTTGATCAGTGCTTAATATTCTTCAATCTTGATTCATGAAGTTTGATGAAGAAAAAATAGGGAGTAGTGATTTATGAAACTGAGGGAGAGAGCAATAGAGAATGAAGAGAAGTTAGAAACAGAGAAACGACCGAACGGAGGAAGAAAGAAGAAAGGGAAGCTAGGAGAGTGGGATTCTTGTTGAGAGTGTAGGGTTTACGATATTGAGTAAAGCTAAAATTATAAATATATCCTGGTTTTTGTTTATTATACTTTTTTGTCCTTCTATATTTAAAATGTATTATTTCATCCTTTTCCCGATTTGGTCCTATAAAAATATCCTTCTGTCGATTATACACCATTTTTATTAAGTACTTTAGAATATGTCATTATTACCTTTTTTGTGAGTTTAGTGGAAACTTCTAGATTAATTTGCAATTTTATAATTTAAAAAAAAAAAAAGCAAACAAGTAAATGCAGGAACTAACGGCGGGATGGTAAACGTCACCACTAGTCGAAGCATCATCACCTTACTACCAGCAGCCATACTAGCTACCCAACAGAAAGGTTAGGGTCTGATGAACCCAACACCACCATTATTCAACCTCAGTAGCAACTTTTGGTGATGGTAAATGAAGGAAAAAAAGATTTGACTACTATGCAAATATGATTCTATTAAGTCATCGGCAAGTTCTTTGGTGCCTATCACCTAACCGATCGATAACCAAAATTGAAAATACAAACGAATCATAAATGAGTTAAAAAATCTAATAACTTTAGTCTTATGTCATATTGCTGGTATCAAGAGAATAATTTTAATGTATTTATTGATTGTTTTTGTGGCATATATGAATTTGAATTTGAGCGGTGATGTTGGCAAATTATTTATTTAACTAATATTGCTTAAGGTTGAAGATAAGACAAATTACTAAAATTGAATCTCTTTTAATTATTTAATTTCATATTGGCTTCTCTTAACACGCCACATATATAAGAAAGGGTATAATGTCACTTCCTAATGAATTTAACTAAAAATGATGTTAACATAACTTGACATAAAGATAATTTAGTTGAACGAAAGGAGTAATAAAATACTATATTTTTAAAAATACATGGAAAATAAAAATATTATAAGTGAAAATACGTAAATCAAATTGTTATTTTTTCTTAAATAAAATGTCCAAAATATTTGTTTGAGTAAGTTTATTATGTTATCCAAATTAATGCTTATTTATAATTGTATACGAATTCAAAAGTAAAGAAAAGAAACTTGTGAAATATAAAAAATAGTTTGAGAGAACGATGATTCCATATTGTTAATCTTTTTATGCGTTAATTACTATTACAGTTTTATCTTTTAAATTTTATGGTAATATATATAAGAGATAAAAAAAGATAAAAGTTTAAAAAAAATAAAAAAAACGTAACTTGTCCCTAAGTCCAAACGTTTTTTCTTTCCACTTCTCTCTCTAAATATTATTATTAATTTTTCATTTTTTATTAAGAGAAAAACAAACATAATCAACATTAACTAAACCACCCAATTTAAATGATTTTCTTTTTTTAAAAAATATAATTGTGAACCATGATTTTTTTTTAAAAAAATATCAAATTATGAATCATAACTGTTCACAATTATTTGTACATTTATAGTTTAATTATGATTACAATTAAAATTTTTTATAAACAATTAATTAAATTATCAAATTGACAGTTTGATATTTTTTTTTATTAGTTTAAATTAGTATTTGGTTAATTTATATATAAATTTTATTTAAAAAAGTTAAAATAAAAACTTTTATTTATATTAAAATTTAAATGAATTGGTATTTTAACAAATCGAAATTTAAAAAAATTCGAGTAAACTAACTTGGTTATCTGTAGACGCGGTTATAATGCTAGTTGAGTTGTATATATAACACTTGGTGTAATTAATTTAGAATTATTGGAAAATTGGAAGGTTGGCAGCTTGAATTTAAGATTTAGATATGGATGATCTGATTCCAACTGTTCTATCTACTTTATTGGCAGGGAGCAAAGAGTTTTCTGTTACCAGTAGTCATCTGTTTGACTTTTAAAAACATGAAATAATCCTCTCAAGCAGCAAAATGCATATATTTACTCGCTAGTCTTTCCTTCCACGTTTCATAGTGAAAATGTTCTTCCAATCTTATCACGATTATACCCATTTCTAGCACTTGCAGCGAGTAAACAAGTTTATCGGCCATCCGTGATGAGCACGAGCTTACCCTGCAACTGGGGATAAATAAAAGCCCACGTGGCTACACTTAGTAGTTTTATCAGCAGCTTTTGTAAGTCGGAGTTTGAGATGGTCCATTTCAAATTATTTAGAAATTATTTTATTTGTTTTTTTTAAATATTTTATTTTGTTATCTCTTCGGTTACGTTAGTTAAAATTTGGAATGATCGATATAAGATATATTTTAAAAATTTACCACTAATTTGGTTTTAAAAAAAAAATTTGAACATTGAAATCGTTTTATTAATGATAACGATAACAAATTTATAAAGATAATGATAATGACAATTTATAATTTTCATAAATGTATTGAAAATTGGACTAGTGACAAAAAAAATTTCTAAATTTATTTAGTAATATATAATTTAAGATAATATATATTTTTTAAAGTAAAAATTCATAAATTCATAGAGTTCTATGTAACAACATTATTTTTACTTTAAATTATTTATTTTAATTTTTGTATATCGCATAATTCATAATGATATAAGTATGTTAATTTTTTTAGAAAATGATATTAAATTTTTGTAGCATTTAATTTTTAAAATGTCAGAATCCGTTTAATGATTCTCAAGCGTAGAGTGCATCGAAATGAGTATAATACACACGCAAGGATAGGGATCCAACCCCACCAAACAAGAATTAAAAAAAAAAAAAAACTAACTCAATAATATTCTTAAAAGCTTTTAAAAAAAAGATATTCTTAAAAAATATAATGTCGATAAAGGATTGGAAGTCAATCTTCCATCGTAAACAACTGAAATGATTAAATGCGGCCATATGATTCGATAAGACAAAAAAATAAAAACATAAATGTTAACATCACCATCTGCAAAAAAATAAGACTACGCTTTAGGAAAATTTTGAAAAAACAAATTAAGAATTAGTTATTGGATAAATCAATATCGGCAATCCCAATATCTAAGAAAATACTACTACTATATCTAGTTTGAAGATTGATCCCTTCTCTATTATTCTCTGTTTCTGCTCTGTCTGATATCAAAAAATGGCAAAAAATGAAGCAGCTTTTATAGGGGCAATAGATCAAGGCACAACTAGCACCAGATTCATCATCTATAATCAACATGCTCGCAGTGTTGGATCTCACCAGGTCGAGTTCACTCAGTTCTACCCAGAAGCCGGGTACTTTGTTTTCCGTCATTTCTTCTATATTTTTATGTAAAAGGCAAGAGCTTTTTTTGTTTTTGGATCTTATTGGGTTGCTGATTATGGCAGATGGGTCGAGCACGATGCAATGGAAATATTGGAAAGTGTGAGGGTTTGTATGGCAAAGGCAATAGATAAGGCTACTGCAGATGGGCATAATGTCGATGGCGTAATGAGGGCAATTGGGATTACTAATCAAAGAGAGACTGCTGTTATTTGGAGCAAATCAACTGGGGCTCCTCTTTATAATGCTATTGTTTGGATGGATGCTCGCACCATTGCCATCTGCAGGTTTTTTTTTTCATTTTCTCTTCTCTTGATTGATTCAATCGTTAAGGATTTATAAATGTTTAGGAATATGGGTTTTTATTGATTTTTCGTTAAAAGTTGTTGACTTTGATTAATTATTTTAGAATTTCACAGATTCCTGTTCTTGATGTTGTTTCTGTTTTCTTATTTTTGTAGTAGTAACAAGTATTTATAAATTTGGTGCTGGTGCAATTGGTGTTTTTACGATGTAAACAAGCGAGTTTGCTCTTCTGTTAAATGTTCCTCTGAAATTTGTTTGCTTTATTTCAATTGATCGATACATTTATCTGTGCTTGAAATTCATGGTTATGGTATAGGTTTTTGTTCTGTTCAAATACATGAATTCACAAAGAAATTTCTCTCATGGCATGGCACCCCATCTTATATTATGCACGAATGCATAATTAACCTTATTTTATTTATTTCACTGTAAAAAATCTTTATTTTTCATTGTTCTTATAAACATTTAATTCGTCCATCATAAGAGATACCGCTTCCAATTTTTTGTTCCTACAATGGAACTTGGAAAAGGATTTTATTTTATCTGACATATATGTCTGAAATTGTGGACTGATTAACAACCTGAGCTTGAAAATCCTGACTCTTGGAAATTGGCTGCTTTTGGTTAACAATGTTTCTTATTCTTTGGTTTTTTGGTTACTAGATGCAATTAGAGAATTCTACATATTTTGATTTTTTTTTTTTTAAAAAAAATTTACTAGGAGATTGGAGAAAGAATTGCCTGGAGGAAGAACCCACTTTGTTGAGACTTGTGGCCTGCCAATAAGTACTTACTTTAGTGCAGTGAAGATACTATGGATGATGGAAAATGTGGATGCTGTTAAATCAGCTATAAAAAGTGGGGATGCTTTATTCGGAACTATAGATACTTGGTTAATCTGGAATTTAACTGGTGGAGTGTCAGGTGGCTTGCATGTTACAGATGTTTCTAATGCATGTCGGACCATGCTCATGAATATCAAAACTCTTGATTGGGATAAACCTACCTTGGAAACCCTAGGAATTCCAGCTGGGATTTTGCCCAAAATTGTTAGCAACTCTGAGATTATAGGAAAGGTTGGCAAGGGGTGGCCAGTTATTGGTATTCCCATCGCAGGATGTCTAGGTGACCAACATGCTGCAATGGTAGGACAAGCTTGTAGAAAAGGAGAGGCTAAAAGCACCTTTGGAACTGGTGCGTTCATACTACTTAACACAGGGGAGCAGATAGTTAAGTCAAATCACGGGCTTTTAACCACATTAGCTTTTAAACTTGGTCCCAACGCACCTGCTAATTTTGCTTTAGAGGGTTCTATTGCTATAGCTGGAGCAGCAGTCCAATGGCTAAGAGATAGTCTTGGGGTGATAAAAACTGCAAGCGAGAGTGAGGAACTTGCAAAGCAGGTTGATTCGACTGGTGGGGTTTATTTTGTTCCTGCTTTTAATGGATTGTTTGCTCCACATTGGCGTGATGATGCTCGTGGTGTTTGCATTGGGATCACAAGGTTTACAACGAAAGCTCACATTGCTCGAGCAGTTCTTGAAAGCATGTGTTTTCAGGTTAAAGATGTGCTGGATTCAATGCACAAGGATTATGGGGAGGAGGGTGAGCAAAAGAATGCCAAGGGGGAGTTTGTGCTTAGAGTTGATGGTGGTGCAACTGCCAACAACCTTTTGATGCAGATTCAGGTTTGAGTTTGACACTTCTTTTTTTCTGTTCCCATAAACTTATTTATTTTTATAAAGTTTTTGTGTATGTGAGATTGATAACTAGAGTCTGATTGGGAAACTGCCAGCAGGGGCTGTTATAACTTAATCTGTTAAAGATCAATAGTTCTCTATATTGTTTTTCTAAATGACTTGCAGGCTGACTTGTTGGGAAACCCAGTTGTGAGACCTGCTGATATCGAGACAACAGCTCTTGGAGCGGCCTATGCTGCTGGTTTGGCTGTTGGGGTTTGGAAAGAAGACGAGATTTTTGCAACAGGTGAAAAGGTTAAGACAGCGATCGTTTTCTTACCCAAATTAGATGATCAATGGAGGAAGAAGAAGGTCGAATCATGGTCCAGAGCTGTTGAAAGAAGTTTTGGCTTGGCTGATCTTTCAATGTGAACAGTTTTATAGTACTCCTTTACTATTGCCATTGCTGGATTTTTGTTTCCAATTATTTCTTATTCCCATTAGCTTCTCATTTAAGTTAAATGACAGTTTAATCCTGCATGGAGAAATTATGATATTCAGTCTGTTCATATTGATGGTGGTTATTAATTAATAATAATAATTGCCGATCTCTGGTTAGAATATTGATTTATGTTCTCTTATATCTAACTAGCTGGATGGCTAGAAAAACAAAGCACTTTATTCATTTGCAACTTTTAGGAGATTTACAGAATAAATTGAAACAAAACACAAGCTGTTAAACAGAAGCATTGCAGCTTTTAACTAACGGTACTCTGCCAAGAAGTGAATTTCCTCCATAACAGTTATCAAATCTTCCAAACTGTGCTTTAATGTAAGCAACAATGAAGTACTTGAGCAAGTGCACATGCATGAGTCCTGGAATTTCTCCATTTAAGCTATTGTAAGAAAGATCCAGGCTCTGTATTTTGCTGAGGTTTGATAAAGTTGTCGGAACTGAACCTGTCAACTGATTATGAGGCAAGTTCAATGCTTTTAATTGGCTTAATTTCCTCAATTCATTAGGAATTTCACCTGGATAAAAAATTATGTACTGCCCTAGCTGGATACTTCTATAGACGAAACTGTGAGCTTGTAGTATGTGCAGGAGCAAATGCATAGTAATTCATTGCTTCCTACTATTGTAATTTGTTTAAATGAACTATTTCTATCCCAAAACCAAAAGTTTTGGGCTTGTTATAATTATTTTTTTGAGTAAACAAGTTTTACACATGTAACATGTTAGTATCATAAATGAAAAATTTGTCCAATTCTGTATATTTCCTTAAAAATTACTGATTTAATCTAGTTATCTAAAAAGAACTAATCCCAAGCTAGAAATAACGTCAAAGGTAGTTGAAGCCCCTTTCTATTTATGCTGTAACTACTTTAGAATACTGGTTCTAGATACCAATGATGGTTGATTGGTTGGTGGTTATTAGTCTATTGGTTAGTTATCTGTTTCCACATTTCTTCAATACTATTATTTAGTGATAATTATGAACGCAATTGCTGAGTATATTTATATAATGAATAAAGTTGTGGTTTGTATCAATTCAAACTTCCACTCGATTAGAATTATGAAAATATACATAGAAAAGAATTTGCAATAACAAAAGACTGGATTTTTTTTTTCCTTTTAACATTGCAAAAGAATATTTACTACAAAAAGAAGCATTTCAATAGAAGAATTATGAATTGTAGTCCCATGGCAGAGTTGGGATTTGGTGCTAATAAGCCTCATGCCATTTTCATTCCAAGCCCAACGCAAAGCCACATAAAAACAATGCTTAAACTGGCGAAACTTCTTTACATTAGAGGTTTTTACATAACTTTTATCAATACAGAGTTTAATCAGAATCGCTTTATGAAAGCAAGAGGTGGCAATTCTATGAAAGGGTTACCTGGTTTCCATTTTGAAACAATTCCTGATGGTCTTCCACCTTCAGACAATCCTGATGCCGCTCAAGATCTTCTCGCTCTTACAGAATCAATCAGCAAAAACTTCTTAGCTCCATTTCTGAAAGTTGTTACGAAATTGAAGGATCTTGCCTTATCTGGGCAAAATCCTCCAGTTACTTGCATAATTTCTGATGGGTTCTTGTCAACTTTCACTATTTCTGCTGCAGAACAACTTGGACTCCCTATTTTCTTGTATTTCACAATTTCTGCTTGTGCTTTGATGGGTATCAAACAATATTCTTATCTCAAGCTCATCGGTCTCATACCACTTGAAGGTAACATCTTTTCACTTGAAATTGTTTGTTGATCTGCTTTATCATAAAACGGAAAGGTTTAATCCTTCGCATATTGAGATCTTACAAGTTATTTCCTTATACTGATGGTGTTGTAGTTTTGTAATTTTTTAAAATTATTTGTACAACTTTTTATGGTCTGAGATTATAAAGTAAACTAACTTGCAAGACATCTGGCACTCATAAAAAAATGGTTATTTTATTGGGTTGTAGATGAGAGCTTCATGACAAATGGTCATTTGGAGAAGACTGTGGATGGGATCCCCGGCATGCAAGATATTCGACTAAAAGATCTTCCGACTTTCTTTCACACTTCTGATCCTGATGACATTGTCTTCAACATTACCATGGAAAGTGCAGAGTTGGGTAAAAAAGCCTCTGGAGTTATTGTTCATACGTTTGATGCATTAGAAAGAGATGTTTTAGATGGCCTTTCATTGGTATATCCTCAAGTTTATGCAATTGGTCCTCTCCAATTGCACCTCAATCAAATCGAGGATGAATCACTTAAGTCTATTGGATACAATTTATGGAAAGAAGAATCTGATTGTCTACCCTGGCTTAATTCTATGAAACCCAACTCTGTAATTTATGTTAATTTTGGAAGCATAACTGTTATGACAAAGGAACAGCTTATAGAATTCGCGATGGGATTAGCAAACAGCGGGCATCCATTTTTATGGATTATTAGGCCTGATTCAGTAATTGGTGAGTCAAGCTGTTTGCCTCCTGAGTTTGTGGAAGAAACTAAAGAAAGATGTCTAATTTCTGGGTGGTGTCCACAAGAAGAGGTACTTAATCATCCTTCGATTGGCGGGTTTCTAACACATTGTGGATGGGGTTCCATCATTGAAAGTTTGTCTGCAGGAGTTCCAATGCTATGCTGGCCTTTCTTTGCCGATCAACCGACTAATTGCAAGTTCATTAGCAGCCAATGGGGTGTTGGAATGGAGATTGATAGTAATGTAAAGAGAGGTGAAGTGGAGACACTTGTTAGAGAGCTTATGGAAGGAGAGAGAAGTAAGAAATTGAAAGATAGGGCCATAGCATGGAGAAAATTGGCGGAAGAAGCCACTAGTCCAAATGGATCATCATCCATGAATTTGGATAAATTGGTGAATCATATACTACTTCCCTCAAAAGTTTAATATTATGTTTTGTTTTTCTTTTGAGATTGGAATTTATATACAAAGAAGTAACTGACTCCAACAAAGAAAATAATGTAAGATACAGAAAAGCCGTGGAAGCATTATAGAATTAACATTCGCAGTTAACTACTCACTTTGAATCCATTTTCTTGGTTCTAATAAAACAAACCACTCACGAGCTAATATGACCCCGAGTCCCTAAAAGTGGTAATGTGCAATACAGAACGAGAAGCAAGAAATTTTCAAAACTTCCAATTTCAGAAACTTGCAAAAAATCAGTAGTACATGATCAAAGCTCACCCCTACCATCAACACATGATATTCAGTGCCCAACACTCCAAAGTCCAAAATGCAGCTATGATGACCAAGCCGATATGCACGTTTAATCAAAGAATTTGGGCAGAATCTTTCAAATCAATTGTTTTTGCGTAAGAAAGGTACAAACCCTCTAATTTAGTTTAAGGATTGATTATAAAATTTGTAGACAAACACCTTTATTCTTTACATATTGAGGTGATTAGTAGAATTCAATTCCAAAAAGTGAATAAACACAAACATGAACGTAGTAGAACCACAACATTCGCCACTGCATGTTGATGTACAGAACTGCTGCTAATCCCAACAGTGTTGTAACATAGGTTGCACCAAAACTCCAATACAACCATTCCATGTCAATAACACCTTCTCCTTCTTGGTCTTCTGCATCTGGATCAATTGGTGGTGCTTCTTGAGGGTTGCAACTCTTGTTAATCATTTCTCCGCAAAGACCAGGATTACCTATGTAACTCCATTCGTCAAATGTCCAAAACTGTGGTTTATCAGGGATGCTTCCAGACAAGTTGTTGTAGGAAACATTGAAGGTTCCCATGAAGGTGAGAACAGCTAATTGCTCTGGGATTTCACCGCTCAATTTGTTGTTCCTAAGATCCAAACTCTCAATGCTTGTAAGATTTGAAAAGCTGATAGGTATGGATCCTGTTAACTGATTGTGCGAGAAATTCAGAGACAGAATTGCCGGAAGATCCCCAAGTTCTTGAGGAATGCTACCATTTAACTCATTGCATGACAAATCTATTCCTGCCACCGAGTTTATAATGTCACCGAAGTAGGAGTCATATCTATTCTTCATTGCAAAATCCACTCCTACTACTTCATCTGAAGACCATGAAGATATGCCAGGAATAATATTTCCTAAGTCAAGAGTAGCATTGTATAGATCATTCGAGCTACTTTGAGCAAATGCTACGCTCTGAGCATTAGCTCCAAAATTATCTTCTCCCTCTATCCCAAATGATATATCATCAAAGCATGAAGGTATGGAACCGCGAAAGGAGTTGCGTGAAAGATCAATAATATTCAGATTTCTCAGCTGACACAAATGCTTAGGAATATTACCTCCTAAACCATTCCCTCCCAATGAAAGCACACGCAGTTTGGAAAGTTGACTGATCCATGATGGAATATTTCCAGAGAAGTTGTTATCCCTCAGGTCAAAAGCTAGTAAATCAGGACTTCTTGATACTACATGTGGTATCGGACCATTTAGATTATTCTTTTGCAGAAACAGAAACCGCAATAATGAAGCATTGAAGCAAGAAGGCACAGACCCAAATAACATATTTTCTGAGAGGTCCAAAATTTCAAGATTGCTCAGATTACATAGCTGAATCGGAATTCTACCTGATAGTTTATTACCAGATAAGTCTAAAATGGATAAACCAGGGATGTTCAGCATGTCAACACTTATCGTCCCACTAAAGTTGTTGTTTTTCATATCTAACACAGCCAATTCTGGCAAGTTCACTTGCTTCGGAAAAATGTTTCCCTGAAAACTATTATTTGAAAGAATCAGTGCAGTTGGACCATAAGGACCCCTGAACAGATTCCCTGGTAAGTCTCCAGAGAAATTATTATTGGACAAATCTAGAATAGATAACCCTATCTCACCAATAGAATGAGGAAGATTACCTTCAATACTGTTCTTTGACAGGTTTACATATATTAGATTTGGTAGGACAAAACCGAACTCTTCAGGCAGTTTACTAGTGATGTTGTTGCTTGAAATGTCAAACTCAACCAACCCATGCTTAAAATTTGGAAGTTGAAGAGCTCCACTGATTGAGTTGTTCATTAAATTCAGAACTTCTAACTTTGGGTTATTCTGTAAGATCCAGTTGGGGAACATTTCAACTAGGTTATTATGAGAAAGATCAATGAAGCGTATGTCATGCTGGTACAGAAGAAAGCTAGGAAGTTTTCTAGTTCGCACATTTATGTTGCAATTGGGCAAGTCAATGATCTTCAATTGAAATGTAGGAAACCAACTTGGATTTTCTGTTTCGAATTGTAAAAGTTCACTTCCAGATGAAAGTTGAAATATCTCAAGTTTTGAGTGGTTAGCCAAAGAACTAAAAGAGAATAAGCCTCCGAACTTATTATCAGAAAGAAACAATAACCTGAGGGACTTGAGTTCAGAAACAACAGGTAGTGGGTTGCCACTCAACAGATTGGATGTAAGATCAAGAACTTGGAGGTTAGTCAAGTTGCCGAGGCATCGAGGAAGAGGGCCGGTAAATTGATTGTAACTGAGACCTAACTCAACAAGACTTTTCAATCCACATAATCCTGCAGTATAGAGGGGAAAAGGCCAATAAATGTTGGAGAATAGCTTTGTTCAGCACTACTAGTTAACAATAGTTTTTCATATAACACTACTAATTAAAGTTCTCCCTCCAATTTGGGAGGTTTGCATTTTCAAAGGCAGTATGCATATATTCTGATTTGAAGTTCACGAAACAAGTTTTGTAACTCTAAATAATAGTGTAGTAAATAGTCAATGTTTGACATAATTGTAGGAATTCTGAAGAAAGAGCAGCCAAATATAAAGCACTCATGAAGTGATGAGATTTGAAATTTACCTTCCATCGGGAGTGTGCCATTGAATTGATTAAAACTCATATCTAACGTTTCCAAGTTCTTCAAATCACTGAATTCTGAACCATGCAGGTATTTAAAAGGAAAAAAATAAAGGTTAAGATTAGATATCAAACTAGAACGGCCATCTCGAAAATTAACCATGCTAAGAAACATACCTTTACTAGGGAATGAACCACCCATCCAATTGTTACTAAGAAACAAATTCTTGAGTGATACAAGGGAACCCAAAAATGATAAGATAGTAGCATTGAAATTATTGGAACCCAGATTTAAAACTTGCAGCTTCTTCAAACTTGATGATCTTTCAAGACCTGTGTAGGGTACTGACTACTTTACTAGCTGGTAATAAAAATTTAGTTCAATTGATAATCCAAGTGGTTATTACAAAAATGACCCACTTACACATACTAAATACAGTAAATTGTATATTATCAGTTCATGTAGAAAATTAGGACAAATAATGCTCCAATATTAAGTGATGTGAATGAGCTTATTAGAAACTTGTAGTTGAAAAGATTAGGCATCTTCGCTTCTGCAAACTTCCAGGATTTCAATATGCTGTTTTTTGAGGTTGCAAATATTAAATAACGAGGAAGAATCGATTAAAAGAAAGACATTTACCTTGATGCTCAATCCAGCCATCAAATGCATTATGAGATAAATCAAGGGTGAGCAGTTGTTCAAATGGTTGAAATAAAGAGAGATTTAGACTACAAAACTTGTGAGGACTGCTCAATTTCGACCCTGTTGTGAAACTGAGAGAGATGAGGGTAACACGGTGTGAGGTGGAATTGCATCTAATTCTATCCCAACTACAACAGTCGCTCCTCGTTCTATCATCAACCCATGAATCAAGATTATCTTGAACCTCACAATTTGAGTTTATAAAAGCCTTGATTTCCAGTAAACCTAACCTCTCTTTTTCCAGACAAGCTTTGTGTGTGTTAATCTGAACCACAGCCACAAAAACCCATAATGACAGCTTAACCAACAGCCTCCCCATCCTCGAAGCAAAGCACTAATCTTTAATTTAGATATACATCACTAGGTTTCATAGCCTGTGATGAGAACACATGATTATCTTCAAAAATATGCATTAAGTATATCAAATCAATGAGTTGAACGCGTTTCAAAAGTCAAATTATTAACATTTTTCCAGGAAGATGAAATGAAACAATGCGGGCCAGAAGGAGAGCTTAAGTAAAACCATATATTTACAATTATAAAACAGAATCAAAATTTCAAAGTCAATCATAGAAGACTTTTGAATGATTCATAGTCTGTGATGAAGACATTGGTTATTTTCAAAATTATACATTTAGTTATAATGAGTCAACCATCTCATCCATCTAGTGCAAGTCATTATTACTATTTTTTAATGGACATAGATTTTATTACTATGTTATAAATAGTCTTATATAATTGATATTTATACACGATAATTATACAAATAATGATTTTATATACTTATCACAATATAAATCATCTAAGTATATAGATATTTATTAAATAATTTATTATTTATATATTTAAATCTAATTATTAATAAAAACAGCAATATAAAAATATGTAAACAGAAAATAAATATACAAATCAGTATACAATTAAATAACAATATGTAAAAATTGATTAACAATATGTAAAAATTGATGTTTTTATACTAATTACTATATAAATAATGGGTATATACTGACCAACATATAAATCACCAAAAATATATAAATTTATATAAAATAAAAGTTTTATATATTGTTCACTATATAAATAATGGTTTGTATACTGGTAACAATAAAGATCAACATTTCCTTAGAAGAATTTTTTTGATAATTTTTCACAAATAACGTTCCCGTAATCAAATGAAACAAGTGAATATAATAATTTGAAAGTTTGGATGAGAGAATTCTGAATATGGTCTCAAATCCGCCATCTAATCACCGTAAAATAATTAAAAATTCAAACAAAAAACAGATAGTTGAAAAACGGTAATCATATCTATTAAACTATATATGAAATCGAAGAGGGAGAAGAAATGAGTCGGTTGGTGGTGCTAGAATTGCCGATCAGTTGCATAAATGAAGGTGATGGTTGATTGAAGATAAGGGGGGAAGAATTTGCTACAAGATTTTCACATTTTCAAGTTTTATTTTTCAATATTTTCTTTATATTTTTATTTAAAAAGACTTTAAATTGAATAAAACATAAAAGGGATATATCAGTATTACTTAATTTATAAAAATATTTGTTATTTACTACATTCAAACTTGAAAACTTGCTATTTACTGCCATTTGAAAACCGTTATTTAGTTACATTATCCTATTTCTACTTCAATACAAACAAATTAGGAGACGAAAAATAAGGATGCAAAATGAAGAGTGGAATTTTACATTACACCACCTAACCTCATTAAGTAACTCTTTATTTTTATTTTTGAACATCCATTATGTGAAGAAATGTCAATATATAATAAAAGAAAGTAAATGCAAGAAAGAAAGAACAGAAGAAGAAGTCCTTTTTTTCCCTTTCTAAATTGTCAAAGAAAGCATGCATACACCAAAACAATCACAACGTAAAAAAAGTAATCATATATATATTTACAAGGCAAAGACATGCAGAAGAAGTTGCAGAGAGAGCTGCAAAGTCTCTTGTTTCTATGCTGCTGTGCTGACTTCTGACCCTTTTGCCAGCTCATTCCCTTTCTCTCCATCCAATTATTATTCTTTTTCATATTTGCTTTTTTAGTCGCTCATTTACACTTTTAATTAAGCTAAATCAATCCAAACAAGTTTTGCTTCGTTTACTGCAATTTCAGATTTTCTATAGCATATATTCAATATTTAAATACATATTAATCCATTCATCAAAGTAATATTAAAAGCTTGATACAAAATAAAGCAGAATAGGAATGATTAATGGATGAAAGTAAGTGTTAGAAGGTAGGACCGTTCATTCCCCATTTATAAAATTAAACGTGTACTCAAAACATTATACTATAACAGAAAATGCAACTTAACAAATTATAAATTAGATAGCTTCCACCCAACTATTACTCTACAAATATCAAAATCCAACATAACAAAACTCTTCATTTCTACCCCAAAAGCATTTCTATTCAAATTTCTTCCCTTTCAAACTCAATATCTCTTTAAAAACCCCTCTTCTTCCTCGTTGCTAACCCAAAATGCACCAACCCTCATATGGATCCGACCCCACTTCACCCAACACCACCTTCGTCCAAGCTGACCCTTCCACCTTTCGCACCATAGTTCAAAGACTCACCGGAGCACCCGACGACCCTTCTACCCAAAAGCAACCACTGAGTCATCGGCCAGCCGCCGTTCCTGGCCCAAAAAGACCTGCGTTCAAGCTTCAAGAAAGGAGACAGAGCGTCAAGAACCTTCAAATCAATCTAAGCACCAATTATTCTAGCATAATTAACAACAGTTTATCGGAGCATTCATCATCAGGGGATATGTTCCAGCTTAGACAGCGAGGAGGGTTCTTGGTTTCTCCGGTGTCAACTTTAGATTTCTTGGCGGCAGCAAGAGGGAGCCCCAGGTCACCTTACGAGGAAGAAGAAATTAGAGCAATTGCTGAAAAAGGGTTTTATTTGCATCCAATTAGTCCATTGAGTACTCCGAGAGGAACTGAGCCTCCTGAATTGTTGCCTCTTTTTCCTTTGACTTCTCCCAGAGCTGCTGATGACTGTAATGAAGATCGCGGTTCTTGTTCTTGAATTGTTGTTTAATAAGGATTTTAATTGAATTAGTAACTAATGTAGTGAATATTAGAGTATTATTAACGGTTAATTAGGATGAAAAGGTTGGCTGGTAGCCAATGGTTGCAGTTTTTTAGTAGTAATTTCTACAATTTTTCAGGATGGCATCATCGTTCGAATCAGCAACTCACGAGCTCTTCTGTTGGATTTGTATATTATTAATTAATTAGTCACGAGTGCCATAAATAAACTGAGCCCTTATAAGATGAATTTGTATTCTTTACTTTACATTTATAAGAAAATTCATTTTTTTTTAAAAAAATCTAATTATGAATAAACTAAATATGTCTGCAGATAATAATAAATAAATAAATAAAACTGAATGAGTCATTTAGGCCATAAAAAGTATTTTAAGGGCAAAAAATGTGCTCTTCTAAACCTTTAAAAGAATTTTACGTTAATTAAAAAGGAAAAAGAGCCGATTACCACTTTAAATTTTACAACTTATAATTACAACTTATTTTGATAATTTTTTAACTTTTCACCAATTAAATATGAGCAGTATTATTAGACGTGAACGGAATGTAAAAAAGGTGGAACCGTTGGATTTTAATGACATTGCAGAAGGAAAGTAATAGTCTGACAAACCAACGGCTACGGTTCGTCCTTTTGTTCGAAACACTGCCCCTTCATTTTCAAATGGGTGGCTTCGATTCACTTATTTTCATGCTGCAATAATTTTTTAAATAATTAATTTTCAAGTTCTAGCAAATCAGAAATGGTACACATTTTATTCTTTAATTAAAGTCTCCTATTGTACACCAGAAGAATGATTCTTGCTTTTGTTTCAAAGAATTAGAATTGTGTAATAAGATTTTAATTGTGAAGGTCATATTGACGCAACTTTTATAGCCATTTATATTCCACTTTTTTATTTTAATCTTTATTTCATTTAATTGAGCAATCCTTTGTATAACTAATTCCGTGCATCAAATTGCAAGAACATTACGTCTACTTAAACAACCTAATATACATAACAAAACCTAAAACAAATAAACAAATTTCAAACACAAATTTGTTTCAAACATCAACTCAAGAATAGTTATTTTACTAGGTATGAAACATTAAAATTTAGTCGAGTTTAAGTCTGACTTAAAAGTTAAATGGGATAAAATTATCCAATTATTGAACAAGCTCCAACCGGGTCATTTAACTATTTTTAAACAAATAAATTGCTCTCCAACTATAATTAATTTTATTAAACTTCAATTAAAGATTTGAATTGATTCTTGAAGTTGCAACCCGTTTCCAATTCAATTACAGAAATGGGGGTTGAAATCAAGATTCTATTTGGATCGTTTCTAGAGTTCATAGTAAGATTGTGGGTTGCAGCAGTTTTAAATCAATTCAGATGAAAGGCATTTTTTAAATTTTAATGCACAGCCCTTTTCATATTCTTTAAATAATTACTATTCAATGAAAATTAAGATTAAAGTATTAACCCTTTACGAAAATAAATCTTAATTTCTTCTCTTGTTTTGGTACCGTTTCTACAAAAAATCCTATCCAATGTAAGGCAGACCGTAAAGCAGAGAAAATAATAGAACTTGGCTTTTGGCCTTTTATTGATCAAACAAAATCTCTAAAACAGAGAAAAAATGAGATTTTTTACACAGATTATTGGAATGTACCCAGTTGGATGACAATCCAGTTTCAAGTAAATACAGCTCAACAACAACTTTGTAGTGTTAGTAAAAAAAAAAAACTGCATAACAGGAACAGCACTTCTTGACTGCATCATTTTTCTTCTCCCACTCTCTCGTTCTATTCATCGAACAGAAGCACATATCGATTGTTGATTATACAGCCCAGTTACCCCACTTGCAAACTGCCTGTTTCTTCTCCGCTTCGTTACAACAATAAATCCTTCACTATCACTATTTTTCTTTTTATTTACATCTGTTGCTTTTGTCTGGTCATGATCACTGGCTGCTGGAGTATCAAGGTCTGTCTTCCCTTCATTTCCATAGAGAATTTTTATCACTGCACTGTCATTTGCAACACCATCTGAAGAACCTTCAGACTTGTCAAGCTTATTATCACTGCTGACGACCGGCTCACTTCTAGAATCAACATTCTGTTGAACCGAATTCACAATGAAGCTAAGAAGTATCTGTCTTGCAAGTTCTGCCTTCTCAGATTCTGTGGTAGTCTTTTTGGAACTACGTGCTTTGCCGTCATTGTTGGGCTCCTTATCTAAGCTCTCCTCCGCATTGTTCTTCTCCGGCGAAGAATTTAACTCGCTTGGACTCGAATCTCTATCTCCACGATTTCTTTGCCAAACTTTCCCAGGTACAAACTCAGGTGCGTGAGGGTTCATGCTTCTAGCAGGAATTGCGAAGGGAATTTGGTATTTCATTAGGTTTTGTTTCATGCGGTAAGATCTGGTGGTTCTATAATACAATGGCGATCTAGGTCCACATGGAACTCTAGCAGCAGGAGGAGGTGCCACTGGCTCTGCAAGCATACCTTGACTAGCTCTTACATCATAAATGCTTGTCATGGCAACTGAATTTAGCAGATGAACCATGGAGAGTGTTCCAGGATTGAATGGTTCAGCTGCAGCTGAAAGCTTACTTCCAATTGATTCACTGGACTTGTCCGGATTGGAAGACATAGCACCCTCATCAGTTTCAGATCCAGACTTTTCTGATTGACTTCCACTATCTCGGACACCATCAATTTCACCAAGATCAGGTTCATTTTCAGCAACTGAAACATTTTTGTTTTCCTCATTAGATGTCTCATTCAAGGTGCTGCATGTCTGGGTTTCAGGTTTTTTCTCATTTAAATCTTCTGCTGACTCCAGAAATGGCTTTAATATTGTACCTGGCGGTGCTAGAGCCACTTCTTTGTATGAGACGGATTTAGAAGCCATAGCAGTGAGGTTTGCTGCAGAAGATGGTGTTTTAGGCACATCAACTTTTGCTTGTTTAACTGAATCCTCTACGACGCGCATCCCATTTGCTTTTGATTGCTTATATGGCTTTTGAGCTGGTGAAATGGTTTCCCTCCTGTAGTTGCTTTCTCTAAAATGTGAGTTCTCAGAACCCTTTACATTTAACTTTGCAAGAGATGGTCTCCTACGACCAGATTTCCTGCTGCCAGCATTCCCTGACCGTCCTTTAGGATTGGCTTCTTGCCATCCTTCATCTGATGCTGATTCTTCGACAGCTTCACTTTTCACTATTGTTCTGTACCTAGTGATATTATCTTGTTCTTCTGATTTAATGATAGTATGTTGTTCTTCTGATTCTTCACGTTGAACCATGTTGATCTCCAAATCTTTAGTGCCATCACCAGCCAAAGAGGTTGCACTTTCAGATCTATCGTGCACAGCATGTTCAACTATTTCATCTTGATCCACTTCATGGCCTTTATCACTAATCTGTAGTACCTGTCAAATTTTAGAAGGAACATGCATTGTCACTGTTCTCTACAAGTCCATAGATATCTATATGCTAGATCTAAGTTTTCGCAAGCTCATTATGTGATAAATTCAGCTCGAGGAAATGTGATCTCTTGCGCCGTAAAAGAAACAGTTCAAAAATTCAATTTTAGGAATATGCAAACTGACTTTTTTCCCTTCTTTTTTCTGCTTAAATGCATGTGAAGCAAGGTCAAAAGTCAGGCTCACCCATTCTCTTCATAAGTTAATTGTATAAAATGCTTATGCAAACATCTAGGAGCTAATAAGCCCAAGTGATAGGCACTTCCATTATTGAGCATTTTAATAACAAGAGACTAGGCAACGATTTTGTCAGTTTCTAAAAAAACAAGCAAAATATATTACCTTCACACGTCGTTGTTTCTTCTGTGTATCATTTCCTCTAGAAACTTGATCTGGACTGATGTAATCCAAGAGATCTGATACACTGCAAGAAAGGTCACAGCTTTGGTACCCCTAGCTATGTTCACAAAAATAAAAACAAGTAATGTGGAGAATACCATATCAATACCTAAGGTGACCTTTACTTGCAATGGATGCATCTGGCTTTGGAGTTCCATTCCGTGCAGCTTCTTGTTGCTCAAGGGCTTTTGATTCAAAATATTCAAGCCAAGCAGCAGCATCCTGCAGCACAATATGTAACCCCTCAATCAATATTCGATATCAATTGCTCCAACAAATTCACTACAGAAAATTGTACTTAGCCAAAAGGCTATCCAAGTTGTTACTGTGTTGTCAGGATACCGAACACAGATTGATGTTGAATCTCATGCACCTAGGATCTTTGTAGCTTAAAAAATTTAAGCTGGAAACCATAGTGCAAGTCAACACAGACAATGGACATGTACTTTTTCTTTTTGTATTACCTGTGTACGAAGATCTTCTGGTCCAAGTTTTGCTTGAAGTATCTTAAGTGTAGTTTGCTCATGTTGGACACTGAGGGAATATGCTTCCATCAATGATAAAGCTATGGCTATGGCATGGTAGCTCGCAGCAGTCTGTCAGATAAAAAAGGAACAAAAAAACAAAAATTTAACATTTAGGCCTTCATCATGTACTTTTAAAAATGCCTACTTATAAAAGACTAGGACTTGAATGACCATCTTGAATGTTTTGGAAGAGGGAGGAAGACCTGTATGTGATCTACTCCTAATAATCTCTGGTTGCACTTCAGAGCTTCATGCAGAAATCTGAGAGCCACATGAACGTTTCCCATGCCCTCTTCCATCATAGCCACATTGATATATGTTGCAGCGGTGTTTGGATGGGACAGCCCACAAGTAAAATGTAGAAGGAACAGAGCACGAGTCACATATCTGCCAACAGAGTGTAGAACTAATCAAGGAAGTTGATAAAGCAAAAGGAAAAACAACACAAATTTTACAGTTACCAGATACAAGAATAAAATAGAACAGCGTAGTTTAGTCAATCAAAGAGTTGCATTTAAAAGAAACTCAATCATCATCTGAGTAACTAATGGCCAATTAAATGTGAAGGATAGATTCAACAATACAGTTCCGAAGAAACTTCTATTTTTCTTTTGGCATCTTTGATGAATACAATTAATAAAATAACAACATGCATAAAAAAAGCCCAGGCATTGATCATCTTTTTACTTACTTCAAGGCCAACTCAATATGTTGAAGGCGATAATAAAACACAGATAGATCTCCATAACTTTTCATTGTATCTGGGTGGTCAAGCCCAAGTTCCCTCTCATTAATATCCAATGCTTTTTGTTGGTATATAGTTGCCTAACAAGGAAAAATGTGGGGGAAATTCCTCAATCAGAACATAAAAATAAATAAAAAAGAATGACAACACATATGCCTAAAACAGCCTGTACAATGCAGAGAAGCTATATTTACCTGATTAAAATCCCCAGTATGGTAAAGAACTACAGCAAGCAGACTGTAAGCACTTGCAGTAGTTCGATGATAGGGACCACAAACAGCTATCATTTTTGCTAGAGCCTTCATTGCAAGCAGACCATTTTGTTAGACCAATCAAATTTAGATAAAGGAATTATCCATTTAAATTCACAATAGATGAGTAAACACCTTTGTTCCATAATTAACTGCATCCTCTAGCTTTCCTTTATCAAGAGCGATCTTGGATGACTCCAATAAAGTTCGACCATCTGCAGAAGAGCATCCTACATGCTGCAAATAGCACAATATTCAATTTACAAGGAATTTATAGCTCAGAGCAAAACATGAAATTAGAAGAAGAGCAGAAAAAATCCAACCTTGCATAAAGGAACAGTGCTAAAAACATCAAATTTTTTGAACGGGTTTGGGCATTCCATATCATAATCTCTTGTAACCAACTCCAAGCCAACCTGGTAAAAGGATGATTAGTATAGAGTGCATCAAATATATTCAGCAGCAAAAATAGTTTAAATAAGAGGTACCTTATGACAAAGCCCTCGAAGAATTGAAAATTTCCTCAGGTGAGGAAGCTCGTCTTTTAATGTCCAACCAAATCTTTTCGCAAGAAATGTTTGTAACCAACGCAATTTAAGGACATGATCATCCTTCATAATTTGGTCATCATCATCCATGCCATAGGATCCAAGTAAGAAGTTTAAGGATGAAGCTATGGCTGCAGATAAGTCAGCTGCATTATCCACAGATGCAATAACTGCTTTAATTATTTGCTTGAAAGCTCTAGTAACCATCTCATGAATACAAAGGGATTGTATGTGAGGAAGCTTCTCTGCCAACTCAACCTGATTACAGCAAGAGAGTAGATCAGATACAATAAACAGGAATATGTTACTTAAAAACAAGGTTCAAATGTTTTTAACAATAAAGTCTTTCCAAAAGCAATTTTTAATAGCAGATTGTTATTTTAAAGGGATTGCATAAGCTTCAAAAGCAGTAGTTTCATAATATGCTTCAGGAAGAACAATTAGAACTTCTAGGATTGGTTTGAGTTAAAAGGAAGATAAACATAAAGACATAACACACCACATGAACACATAAACAAAGAGAGAGATGGGGGGAGAGAGCTTACCACCCGCCCCAAAGAGCGCATCTGCAATCCCCTTAAATGCATAAAGTCAGTCAGGGTGCGGCCATCAACAGGAGAAAGTTCAAGTGAACCAAAGTCTGTCACCTATTGAGTCATGAAATCTCGTTCAGGAACCTAAGAAATAAAAATTGGCATGATAAAATTCACTTTATGAAGCAAATATTACCAGCTTTGGCAAAGCAACGTCATCATAATATCTGTATGCCATTTGCATAAGCTCATCCACCGACTGTTTCAAGAAATAAACTGGTAATAGTTAGTGCAAAAAAAAAAAAAAAAGAAGAAGAAAACTGAAAACAATAAGAACAACTAAAGAATAGACTTTGAGAAAACCTTGGCATGAAGGCCAGTTTGAGTCTCTTTCAGACGCAAGAAGGCTTCTTCAGAAATTAAATCCTTGAGTTTATTCTCACTGTTGGAACCCCCAGTGTCAGTCTGTGCTTCAACAGCTGTATCTTCTTCCTTCTCAAGGGTCCTATCCGATGTAGACTTTTTATCCCTTTTCTTCAAAAACTTAAATTCCTTTCCCAGTCCTTTCACAGCATGATCAGTCTCAGTGTCTTCACAGTGTTTAGATTTAGCATCTGTCGGAGTTTCCTGCTTTTGCAAATGTTGCAACCAACATGAACCCAGCTCCCATCTGATGGACCTTTCAGAAACAACTGGCATCTCCTCTAATTTGACCAAGCTCTCCTTAATTACTCTTCGAACAAGATATTTAGATGCTTCTGATTCATCAAAGGTACAGTGAGCTGACTGACATCCAGATGATTCCCCAGTGAAAGATTTATGAAGCATAACCCTTAAGCTGCAAAACATTTTGGCACCCGATAAATCCACAAAGTATTAAAGCACATGCATGCCCCATGAATACATTGCCATAAAAGCGTGTCTTATAATCTTAATAAAGCACAAAAATAATAATAATTATCCTAATATATTTTCTTCATTTTAACTTCAATAGCACACCTAACATTACAATTTTCTTGTTTGTAGCAATTTCATATATTCACCTTTAACCTTCATTGGTTAGTTTATTGGATTAGAACCACAACAGAGTCTGAGGGTGTGCTTCTGCAATAAAAGTTTCCTTGAAACTCGTAAAATACATCACATTGGTAAAGAAAATCCAAACATGTTCTCATCTCAATGACCCCCAACAGAAGTTTTTAAAAAATATTTCTAAGACAATAGACAGCAAGAGCCCTCTACATCATCAGTTTGGATATGATTAAAATACACAAGGCTCCAATCTGGAGAGAGAAATGAGCTAAATAATTTTCTACATTTGTTGCTTATTCAAAATTTTCTCCCTTTCATACTTAAGACAAACCCACTAATACAAATACCAAGTTACCAACTGAACCAAGAACATGACTACAAGTACCAACTACTATTGATCCACATATAATTTCCCAACATACATGCCCTATCTATTTGCTGTAGCAGGTTGTTGAATAGAGAGAAAATGGCTCAAAGTTCAGACCTGTTAATGTTCAAAGCATTGGATCCTCCATCTGGTTGATCATTAATTTCAATATCTTGGCCCTCGATGCTTCTTTTCTTTACATCACCAACGACTCTTACTATTGCAGTGTATCCACAATGCCTCACAATGACAATACCCAGTGAAGAAGTATCCTGTGAGAAATAGATGATATAATTTCAGGTCTCCTTGCTTATAGAGATCACGAAATACTTAAAAATGCAACAATAAACTTAGCATTCTACCATCCACCAAAAGCTTCAAATTTAAACAAGTTGAAATAATTTGGCCAAGTGCAATAAAACAAAAATTAATAGGCTGAACCAGAGAGGGGTTATCAAGTTTCAGTTCAGTTGCATACAAAACAGGAGGAGGTGAAGACCAGAGGATGTAAATTTTGGCATCAAAAACATTGCTTCATGTTGCGCTTTTATGGACAAAGGGGACTTGAAAAACAGACTGGTGAGATTAGATTGGCATTGCTAATAAGAAGAAATAACTCTGGTGAACTTTTCTTTTCTTTTTTGATCATTAAATTGTCTTTTTCCTTGAAAAGAACTGGATTGATTTAGCATGTCATGCTCTGTGCAATTATGCATACACGCATATTAGTACATATGTAGGGAAGAAGAGAAAGGCTGAACAATTCAGAGAGGAGAGGGAGAGGGAGGAAGGGAAAAAGATAGACTCCATATTGTTTCGGTTACATAGGTCATTAGTAGAACAGAGATGAAAAAGAAAAGGAAGAAAACCCACTCCTCAAAAAACAATGCACTCCTTTGTCAGCCTTACACATTTTTGCACATCCAAATTGTATGAATGCACACAGCACAAGTGAATATTTTTAATTAAAATGAAGAAAAGGAATAATATACTTACATGAATTACTACACTCTCATCAGCAGTTATCCCTTTTAGCAAATTTCTTTGAGCAACATCCTTAGCAGAGGGACCAAATAATTGATAGCCATCAACTTTTTCTCTAGACTTAAAGCTAGCATCTGCCACATCACGCTTTACCACAATGGACAAGTCTCCTACACGTTCTTCAGACTGAACTGAACTTGAATTGCAATTTACGATTTCTGTTTTGCTCAAACTGGAACAGATGAGGTTGCGAATTGCTCCAACAGCCTTAAAAATTGCAACATCGACAAATTGACTGTGAAGCAAAAAGGCCTTTCTGTCACGTGTCACTCTCTCCTCCTCAGTCTTGCACGGCAGGCTAGCCAATATTGCAAAATCTGTGGCCCATGGCCGCAGATCATATTCACCATTTCTTCCTTGTCCTCCACCATTGCCACCCCAATTCTCATCTTCTGTAGGTAGTGATGAGAAATTTGATGGAGATTCTGCAACAGGTGGAGGAACAAGCCATGTATTTGCACGGAACCCATAAGGAAGATTACCGAACTGTGAGGAAAATTAAATCAGACTTCAGACATATTTACCAAGAAAATAATGCTATCAGTTGCAAACAAATTTGAGTGAATGATAAACGGTCACCTTATTATGTTCTATAAAAGCTTTCATAAGGGAATCATATGCCTGCAATATCAAAACAGCAAGTCTATCAATCAGAAAGCAGAAGAATAAAGCAACTGAATTTAAACCAAAATTATACAGGATAAACTGATAAAATCCAATTTAAAGAAGAATTCTAAACCAAGTACTGACATTGGCAAAAGCTCGGCTAAGATTTTGTAAAAGATCCACCAAGGAGTGGCTTTGGGAAAATTGCTTCCCCACAGTATAGAACCCTTTTGATGATGCAACCGCATGAATCAGCTTCCCATTGCAGATTTTAATCTGCAAACATTAGCCAATTGAAGCTTCAGGAAACTCAGTTGCCAAATGAAGAAAATATCCATAAAACAATTTCAGTCTGTAATTCACCATTAAGCATATTTCATAAACAAAATGATGGTATAATGTGAATGTAAAGTGGAAAAATATGGACAAGGAGTATTTCAAATTTTATATTTAAAGTACAAATTACGAAAACAAAATCACAAACCTGAATTTCAAAGTAGTCGCCTTCGCGCCTCTGCTCTCCATCTTTACTATCACACCTCCACAAATCTGCATACAAAAATTTTAGAGAAAATTAATGAAAAAAATTTCACATTTCAAATTTAAATAAATTATATATTCAAAAAACTGAAACTTACTGAGGATTGGAGGAGAGAGATGAGAGAAGGAGAAGAATTCATAGAAATCCGAGAGCTTAGGCGTAGGATGAATAGCCGCCATGTCCATATTCTCCAACGATGGTGCCGAACCAGACGGTGATGTTGCGGAGGGAGAAGATAAAGAAGAAAGGGGGCCATTAGCATCGGACGGTGTTGGTGAGCTCTGTTGAGTCTTATTACTAGTGTTAGCCTTTTTGGACTTGGATTCTGACGGTGTCGTTGACGGCGGTGGTCGCTTGGGCTTGGCGAATCGGGTGGTGCAGGCAACGATATCCAGAAGCCTCCGCACATGAGCTACGGCTTGAGCTTCCTCCGCATAGTCCTCTGTTGAACGACAGGGCAAAGATGTAAATAATCAGGAAATGTTGGGTAAGATTAACCATTCACGAGAAGCACGTGCAAAAGCGTATCAATATCAAATTATCAATTTGAGCAAATACCAAAGGAACCACGACGGTTTCGAAAACGACAACTCTACAAGTTCTTAATTTAATACCCGTATATATTAAAAAAAAAATTAGTATATAAGGTTACTTACCTGGCTGCTAATATAACATAAAAAAAAAATACTATATACTACTGTCTCTTGGGAAAATAAAAAACTAATTAAGACTGATTACTGGTTAAAATTAAAACATTCTAAAGTTTAAAACTTTATTAATAATTTTGTCACGTTCCTTTGCATGAAGCGTCACCAGGTCACGTGCAATGCATAGAATGAAGAGGCGGCGGAGGAGGAGCTTCAGACTTGGCTGCTTGACTCCTTTCGTGAATCAGTACAGTGCCGTTTTTACCTATGATTACAATTTTATTTTATTCTCAAAATTCAAAAACCAAATTGTAGTTTACCGCACGTAGTCAACACAGCTGTACAAATTTTTTATTTTTAATTCAAATCGAAATCTTAGAAAACAATATTATTAATATTATGTGGACCGTCGTAAACTCCCAAAATTACTGTAGTTTTTATCGACAAAAATATAAAGGGGAAAAATGCTCATTTTATGTACCACATAACATAATTATTGAAAACTTTTTTTATATTATTTTTAGCTTTTTTTTCCAATTATTATCTTTGTGTTACGACCAACTTTCTATTTATATAATATTCCTATATACTTTATTATAAATGACAATGTTGAAAATGCTTTTTGTATGGTACAGTATATTATTTTTCAACAACTTTTTTAAATAAATAAAATTAATTTATTTTTCTTTAAAATTAGAGTAGTTTTCTTTTTAGCAAAAGTTGCCATAATTAAGCCAAATGTGTTTTCAATATATAATTATTTGCCTCCATAATTAATTATGATAATAATAACTTTACAAAAAGAAAATATCAAATTTAGAAACAAAACCCAACAAACATTTTTGCATTTATTATTATTATTACTATTATTAAGAAAATATTATTATAATAATAATTATAGTTTTTTTTTTTTGGAAAAATAATTATAGTTTTAAAATACACCTACCTTCAACCATTTTGAGCAAACAAGGCTTCAAACTAACAATCTCTACTCTATCATTCAACCTCTGCCCTTTAACCTGAAATTCAAAAATTCTCAAACTTAAATAAACTTATTATAAACAATTACTACTAATTAATTAAAGTCAGAAAATTACCCTGGTAAAAAAAACTAGAATGAGAAAAAAAAAAAAAAAAGATGCTTTCTTACCTCATGAGATAAAGAATAGTTGGTCAGGTGGCAAGTTTCCACATTGACAGCCAATAGTTTCTTCACATCAAGTATCTTATCAGTGGAGATACCCTTTCAAACCAAAATTTTTAAAAAATTCAATTAGTAAGCCACCCAATTGTACTTACTTGACTTAATTCATTTTTTTAATTAGAAAAAAACTACATTTATATGATAATTTTTGTTTGTGACCTTTCGCAAAGAATTATAAAATTGTGTGATGAATAATGGCCAAATTAGCATAATTTGCCCACTAATAATATTAATAAGAAATTAAAAGGTACCTTGAGGACAATTTGAGTATCGTAGGGAGTTACGATAGTAATATCAACAAGACTAGGAACTACCACTGCAACCAAAAAAAACATACATAATCAGGAATTTTGGTTAATCTGCACTAAAACTCTGTGATTTTATGATAAAATTAGTAATAAATAAATAATTATAATTAAAGTTAGAAAAAAAATTGCATGAAAATAGATTAAAATAAGCTAACTACCTTTCTCTTCTTTCTTTTTCTTATCTGCTTTAGCTTTATTAGATTTGCCTCTGCTAGACCTTGGGGCCATTTCTAATGATTTTTCTCTTCTTTTTTAACTAGAAAGGAAATAAATCAGAATATAAAAGGCTAAATGCCTAAATCGATACAAACAAGAAATCAGAATCCAAAAGCTTTAGAAACAGAAATCCATATGAAGAAAGGACGAGCAGCACTCAAGAAAAAAAGATAGAAAGAAAAAGAAAATGAGAGGATGAAATCAAGAGAGAAAAGCAAAAATATAATAAGAGAAGAGAGAGAGAGAGGAGAAGAAAAGGAAATCTGAAAAGAAGCAAAAGGAGTGAGGAAGATAGGATAAGGGTTTTGGTTGGGTTTTGTAGATTTGTAAGCAATTCTGACCTCTCCTTCTTGCTAATGCCTTGATTTCCCTTTCCTATCTCTCACTCTCTCTCTCAAATTTTGTGGCAGAGCAGTTTATATACAGTACCGAGAAAAAGCCCACTATGGATATGTTAGTCCAGGGACACAAACAGAATTTGAGGGACCCTTAATGTGACCGTTGATAGGGTGACACGTGGATGAATTTGGTAGATTGCAAGTTGGAGCTGGGTCTAGCCGAGCAGATTTTGTTTTATTAAATGTTGGTGTCTTTGGTTTTGCCTACCACTACCTAATATTTTTGATGTTTAATTAGGGTTTTGTTTTGTAATTTGTGATTATACTTCTTGTGAGTTAATGGGAAATTTGGGAATTCTATTTTGGCTCTATATGAGGGATCTTGTGAAAATCTTAACCCCTTCTACCAAATTACTTATTATTGTCTCATTTACAATTCAACGAAGACTTTAAATTCATCAATACACTCACGAAATTGATTTGAGCTCGGCTTATGAAAAAACTTTCGAATTGTTCATTTAGTTAAACGAGCTAAACTCAAGCTCACAAATCAAGTTCGCAAACCATTTGATGAATAACATTGTGAGACTATTATCGAACGAGCTTCCAAATTGACCCGTTTATAATATTTGTGAACATGTTCACAAGCCCCTTTTTTATCAAACTAAAAAACAGGCTCATTTGTAGTGTTCTTACACATGTTTATGAATTAAAAAAATATATTTACTTATGTATGTAAAATAAAGTTGTTTTACAAAAATGTCATAAACAAGCTTACGAGCAAGCTTCGAACGAGTTTTTAAGCTGATTTCAAACTGTCTAAAATATAAACGAACCGAATTCGAGCCCATCAATTCTCTAAACGAGTGGAGCTCGAACTTGATACTGTTCAACTTCCCTCATTACAGCCCTAAGATTGAAGTTGTTTAAGAAACATTTAGATGTTTTTTATAGCAGTTAATTATAAAAAGCTAAAAGTTAAAGGGGTTAACTTTGATAAAACGTTATTTAAATAGTTAAAAGCTAAAATTACTTTACCAAATACTATAAAACTAACTGTTGGCATTTTAACCAGTCAAAACACTAAAATTTACTTATTAGACACAGTAAATAAATTTTTATAATTATAATTGGAAATGTTATTTTTTTCATGATAACTAAATAAAAATAGTTTGTATAATAGCATATTTTTGAACGTTTTATTGTTGTTTTATACTAACACATTTATGCAAGTAATTAAGAGTTACATTTTAAAATTAATTTGAAAGAGTTGCTAGCTCCCGATTGTGAAATCCTCATCAACTTAACTTTTTAATGGTAAGTTTATTATTAATCTCCCTAATTACATTACAATTATTAAAAAGGTATTTCATAATTCAAAGGTGATCAATGCTTATATTTAGTCGTACGCGTGTGGGTATCATGAAATGGGTTCTAGTTGTTAACATCGTTTTAAAGCTGTAAACTTTATTTGTTTGTTTTATATATATATACATATATGCAATTTTAATTCTTTGAAGTTAGTGTTTGATTTCTGTTATTCATTTATCATTCTTTTCTGTTTACAACTGCTACTTTATAATTAATTTTCTTGAGATTTCCAAATTAAATATTTATGTTGTGGGGTCATGATTCGGTTCGAACCCATGAATTTCTTGAATCATGAAACAAACCGTAGTAGGACGATTCATGGCAATGATTATGCATGGTTTTCGAGAGTTTTAACCACTTTTAAAAGTTCGGAACTATGAAATTTTTGAACACAGTTCTAATTTTTTACTAAAATAAGAACTTAAATCAAGAATTGGAAACCGAAAAATTTTATAAGTAAAACTATATAATTTTGATAAAAACTACTCAATTTATTAAGTTATTGGTAAAAAATTAATGAATTTTATAAGCTATTTTATCGAAAATGAAATTTTATTTTATCAAGAAGTTCAAAACATAAATTGAAAATTAGTATACTTTATTGAAAATTTATGATTCTCTATCAGAACCAAAACTGAACTAAAATTAAAATCAAAATTTAGTTCGATTCTTCTTTTCAAATTTCAAATGAACTAGTACATCACTTCATATTCTGGTTCTTTATAAAAATTGAATACAACTAGAACGCCTCACATTTACGGTTCACAATTCAAACCTAGTTTGGGTTTAAAGGTGGTTATGGTGTTCAAACCCTTGATTAATGAGTGGTTCAAGGGTAGTTAGGCTCCTTTCACAATTCCAACCCATCTATATTTATGTATGGTTTCATTAGTTCAACCCCTTGATTTACGAGTGATTCTAATAGTCATTGGTACTGTTCATTGAACTCAGTTCATAATTCATAATTTTTCAAACTCGAACCAACCTCTTCGCAACAATTACAGTTCAGTTCTTTGCGGTTTGATTATTTGGCAGTTCGTCATGTTCCGCCTTTAGAGTTCACACGGGTCGACCCACTTTTGACCACTCTACATTCCTTGATTCATATGTTGATATTGGAAATGAAATAAATATCCTAAATGTGAACTTGGGAAAACAAAAGGCATTATCTATTTCAAATGACTTGCTTCTTAGAAATATAATCTCAGAAATTTCAATCAAATATAAATAATACAATCTCATAAAGCAAAACAAGAAATTATTGTAGGAGCTTGCTTTTTTGTCTTCGATTCAAGGTCTGAGCTTGGAGAAGGAGAACTAGTGGCGATGTTTCCGTTGCAAACTTCGAGCCCAAACAGAGAGAATTATCAAATCAAGGTAATGGTGGCCATAGGTCGGTTCGACCCAAAAAACTGGTGGTTTTGGCCCGCCAGTTAACCGGAACCGTAGGAGGAGCGGTCCAATTCAGATTTAAACATTTTTTGAACCATGGTCAGCCATAATCTGAACCGTTCGCGAACCGCACAAAAAACTGCCTGTGAACCACCAAAAAACTGCTAGTTCAGACCAATCGAAACCGCCCACTAACCAGTCCGCCATAAATCGTTGGTTATCAGTTCGATCCAGGTCCTTTTGTCCGCTGAACCGTGGCCTGCCCCAGTTTGACCCGTGGCCATGTCTAAACCAAGGAGAGGCGTGAGTTAGATCAACGACTAAGAGGACTGGGCTTGAGTTGTAAACTAGAGAAGAGAAAGAGGGAGGTCGGCGACAGCTTAGGGCTTGGATTTGCAAAACACATATAAAAACGAAGAAAGAGTGGGAAAGGAGAGGGAGTTGACTGAGAACTGAGAGGAGGGGAATAAGATTAATGAAATTAGTTGTAAAATCACATAGTTTTAATTTTTTGATTGAACCGAAACCCGTCAATTGGGGATTCTCTATTTTGTCTTCTGAACCAACCCTACAATCTTCAAAAACCAAATAAAAAACGATGGGTTAGGTTGATTTTTTTTTTTTTTTAGTTTGGTTTTGCATTCCCTTAAAAATGATAAATAGAAAAATAAAATCATATGATCCCAAGAACGGAAAAAATCGAGTAGAAGTAAAGAAAAAATTAATTCAAAAACTAGAAAGAAAAATCATGAATGAAGAAGGAACTAACGTAATATAGAGAAGAATTTAAGAAAAGAAATAGCGATATTCACAATAATTACGTGAGGGGCAATTTTGTTCAAATATATAAATAAAAAAGATGATATTAATTAAAATATTAAGAAAATACAATTAGTAAAAAGCAAGTTTTAAATGGCCACATTTATATAAAAATATTTAGTGATCTCTTCACATTTCTTATTTTTCTCTTGAGTTTACATTGTATTTCATCGATAATTTTTTTTATATATTTTTCATTGCTTTTTGCCTATTTTAATTTAATATTTTCCTTAAATATGTTACAAATTTCTATTTATTTGATTCAAAATCCATTTTTTTTTTGTTAATAAATTTTTAATGTAGATGGTAGCATGTGGATTTATTATTTTATGCTCTTGTTTATGTATTTGCTTTTTTTTTTTTTTTTTACAATTTAAAATATGGAATATTTTTATATTAATAGAGTTTGATAACAGTTATAATAATTTGGTTACTTAAATATTTTTATGAGTTAAAAAAATAAAAAATAGAAATGTTGCGGTTGTTCAACCAAAATCATGATCAACATAGTAATATTCAGTTTTTTCAAACTCGTGTTTATTTTTTCTGATTTGTTATTTTATGTATGAACGGTCCATTATGGAATTTGAATCTGAGTCAAATTTTCTTCATTTCCGGAGGCGTTGGAGGATATTATCAATTGCCTTTTGTCTCATAGTTTGGCTCTACGTATTTTGGGTTCATATAATTGTATTGAAGTCAACCAATATTTCCCATATTTTTTATTTCAGAAAATCGATAAATTTTGTATTTAACTCTTATAAACCGTTGCAATTTATTTTATTTAAAATGGTTTTAACTCACAAAACTATAATTTGATATAATTTATTGATGTACGTTGCCAGAATTAATCACACATGAATATAAAATATTTGAATTAAGTATTTAATTTTCATAAAATGTTTCAATTTAGTATCTTATCGGTTTTTTAGATGTCGTTTTCAGTGGTGTACGAGCAAAGTAAACGGTAATTTAGAATTTGCGTCACTTCCAAGAACCCAAATATGAAATTATATTTGAAAGTCGATGCATCATTTGGCTTGAATTGACCAAAAACTGATTGGAGATGAACCTCTCTTTGTTGCCTAAAATTGCCAGGAAATCGACCGATTTTATACATCAATACGTCAATTTTGATGAGAGGGAATCAATAGTGACCATCACTAGAGTAGAAAGTCATTGGAATAGGTGAATTCAAGTCAAAAGAGTTAACTTCACCCGATGAACCCGTTTGACCTGATAATAGTTCCATTTTAATTGAATTTTCATTGTTGTCTGTCAAATCTAATAGTATCAATCGACTTGTCTTGTTGAACTTTTCATTATGATATAATCAATTGTGTGTTTCACCATCTTTTACGATGGATGGAATGTCAAATATAAAATTTGACTCCGAACTTTCGTAAGTGTTTGGCTTTTGACTTTAAATTGAACTTTATCAATAAAATACCCTAAGCTTTGCAAGCTCTTTGCTTTTTCACTTTGAATTCAAATTTTTGGGCCACAATTGAATAAAATTTGAAACTTTAGGGACTTTTAGTTACACAGAGTAAATTTGAATGGCTAACGAAAATAGATTTATAGAATATAAGGACTCAAGGGCACCACTACCACATCATCTCATTGAGGAATTTCATCAAATAGGTGGTGGTGTTCATCTTCCTACTCTTCTTCCTCTGTCACCTGCTCTACCACCTACACCTCCAGAAGTTCAGAAATGCCTTAATGGCAGTCTGTTCAAGCTCTAGTTTCAGTAGAGAACGAGAGCGAGGAGTCCAAGACAGGATTGAATGATCTAGTAGAGGGAAATGACTCCTCTTATAGATTTCATTTTTTTTTCTCTTCAAATTGTGTTTTCCCTCTAATAGTTTTTCTTGCTTCCCAACCGAAAATGAAAATCTCCCCACACTCCCTCTAGCCCATAAAACTAAAATCAAAGTCCCCCAAACTCTCTGCTCTTCTATGTTGCTTTTCACAATCGATTCGATATACTCCCAGGTTGGTTTGAATCCAAAGCTGAAAGAGGTGGGGAGCGGACGGTGGTGAGGAGTCGCCGAATGCTTTATGGATTCCAAAAAATGGAAAACTTAGTTATAAAGAGGAGCCAAGTTACATCTTGGTTTATATCCATTTTTATTTTGTTTGTTTTGGGTTTATGATTGGAATATTGTTTTGGACGAATTAAGTGTTTGGGAATTTATTGGGTTTATTGCAAAAAATGGAAATTGAGTTAGGGGTTAGAGTAGAAAAAAAGGTAGATAAAGTTCAATTCAGAGTGAAAAGGCAAGCAAATGGAGAGTGCTCTGTCAATAAAGGTCCTAGAGGTGTAGGTGGTGGAGTAGGCAATGGAGGAGGAGGAGGAAGGTGAACACCACCTATTTGATGAAATTCTTCAATGAGATGATGTGGTGGTGCTGCCTTATATATTATAAATCTCTTTTTTTTAGTCATTCATATTTACTTTGTCTAATTAAAAGGCAGATAAAGTTCAATTCAGAGTGAAAAGCCAAACAAATGGAGAGAGCTCTATCAATGGAGGTCCTAGATGTTTATGTGGTGAACGCCACTTGTTTGATGAAATCCCTCAATGAGATGATGTGGTGGTGCTGCCTCGAGGAAGAATTAGTCCTTATATTTTATAAATCTCTTTTCTTTAGCCATTCATAGAAAATTTGTGTAATTAAAATTTCCCTAAAGTTTCAAATTTTATTTAATTTTTGCCCAAAAATTTGAATTCAAATTAAAATCAAATAGTTCACAAAGTTTAGGATATTTTATTGATAAAGTTCAATTCAGTTTGAAAAGTCAAACACTCATGAAAGTTTATGAAAGTTTAGAGTGAAATTTCATATTTGGCCTGGTTGGAAAGAAAAGTAATATAAATAATTTTTGCTGATTCTGGTAAAAAAATCATTTAACAACCAAAACTAATTCCATATTTCAATTTTTGAAAATGAGACAGTTTTAAAAAATCATTTACTTTATGTTCACCATAAAAAATGACAGTTTTAAAAAATTGTGAGACACTAAATTGAAACATTTTGTAAGGGTTAACCACAAAAATTTGTTAAAAAAAGCACCAACTACAATATTTTCGTATTCATATATCATCATTTCATTGGTATTTTGATTCTAATCATAATTCAATGAGTCATGTAATCAAAATGTATAAAATTAAATTAGTAAGTGAATCTCAACAAACAAAAGGAAGTAGTCATTATAGTCTTTAGATTCTTTCCACAACATGGATTTTAAGCTTTCACTCAAACTTGTTATGTACCAAATCTACATCAGTATCTAAAGCTCCAAAAATTCTAACTATCATATTTTTTCAAATCGTAAGTGAATCAAGGAGTCATGTAATCAAAATGCATAAAATTAAATTAGTAAGTAAATCTCAACAAACAAAAGGAAGTAGTCACTATAGTCCTTAGATTCTTTTCACAACATGGATTTTAAGCTTTCATTCAAACTTGTTATGTACCAAATCTAAATCGGTATCTAAGGCTCGAAAAACTCTAGCTATCATATTTTTTCAAATCGTCTTAAGTCTTCCTTGATCACTCTTGGTCCCTTCGACTATCAAGTTCTCACACTTACGAACTGTCGTAGAGGAGGCCTCTTTAAAGAATGTTCATACCATCTGAGTCTGCCTTCTCTCACTTCATCACCAACCTCCGTTACTTGGAATTTTTGTCTAATATTGTGTTTGTAATATTTAAATGACCTAACTTGGATTTGTAACAAAAAATGCACTCTAATTTTAAGTTTTGTAATAATTATATTATGATTGTAAACGAATCAAGTTAAGCCGAACAATATGTTGTTCGAGTTTGGCTCATTTAGGGTTTCAGTAGGCTCGATCTCGTTATAAGCTCGGTTTGAAAGCTTGTTCAAAACTAAACTCGTGAGCATAATTTAAGAATCAGAATATATAAAATCCATAATTAAAAACTATGTCGTTTCTATTATATGTTCGCAAACACATTAAACGATGCAAAATAACTAGCTTGTTTACAAAAAAAGCTCATAAACATATTCGTGAGCACTTAAATGATATTGTTCGTGAAACAGTTCGCGAGCTAATAAAGGAAGCTCAAACTCGGTTCGTTTGTTAAACAAGCTCGATTATGGAGCTTAAGTTTTGATTGTTTAGCAGAACGAGCGAACTCGAACAATCATTTGACGAGTCGAACTCCGAGCTGTTCACAAATTTATTGGTTCATTTACAACCTTAAACGGTTTTATAGAATTGTGTGTTAATTTAATTATATTATTTGGTATAATGAAATAATAACCTACCTTATAAAATTACAGATTGTTTTTTAGTCAAAAATATTAAGTAATTTGTGATAAATTTATATAATTTTTGTACTCACAATCATTTAATCTTAAGTGCTTGCTAAACTTAATTAAAATACTTATATTTTTATGTTTAGAAATAAACATTGAAAAAATTTATTTGACATTATTAAAACAATCCCCACTTTTCTAATTACATAAAAAATTCAATTTCATATGTATACATACATTATGATTTTACGTCAATAACTTTTTGAATAAATTTAAAATTGATCACTATTTTAAAAACTTTTAAAAATTTAATGTACAAACACTATTATTCTAAACAATTATTATTATATCTTCTTCTTCCCCTCTACAGATACCCCTTATGTTTTCTTCAGCCAAAGCTCCTTCCTTTAATGTCCACTGGAATCCAACAACAACAGAGTCCTTAATTTCATTCAGGTACTGCACTCCCTTACACATATCAACTACCATATTAGATCCAGTAGTTTCAGGATCATAACACCATATCTAAAGCACCGGGACAAAAAAAAAAAATCAATGGAACATGAATTTGAATAGACATGGATTTCAAATCGGTTTCAATTTCATTTGCCATTTGATTTCAAATCGAACGAAAAATGAAATTTGAACAAACATGGAAAGCGTTTTAATTTTTCTGGTTTGTGAAAAAATCCAAATCTATTTTGTGTGAAAAAATTCCAAATTTACATGTGAAAAAATGGATTGTGAAAAAAAAAAAAGAAAGAAGTAGAATAAAGAAGAAAGAATAAATAAAAAAAAAAGGAGGTGGCTGGAAAATGAAAAGATTTAGATTTAGGTTTAGGTTTAATATGTAAAAGGGTAAAAATGTCATTTTTAATCAACTTAACAGACACTTAACGCTCATTTTGGACGGAATGACCTGATAGTATAATTTTTAAAAATCTGAGAGACCCGATGATACAATTTTCAAAATAGAATGAATCCAAATCATATTATACAAAACTTAAAGGACCTATAAATAATTTACCCTTTAAAAAATTATAATAGTTTAAACATGAGTTGTGTTTGATGAGTAAACATGGGTTGTTTTTCTTTTTAAATAAAATAAAGAAAAAGAGCGACAAAAACTATGAAGAAATCCCACAGAGCAGAAATTATTATAATGTTCCCTATTTCTTGAATCATGTGAGATACAGATACGTATCTTTTTATATGATTTTCTAATGGAATCCACTATTTCACGTGTATTTTAAATATATAAAAACAAAACCCATAGCAGGATCACTCTAATTTGTACTCATCAATTCCAATTTGTTTATATTAAATTTTAATTCAGCTACATTTTTTAAAATTTGAATTCAAAACTTTTTCACTGAGTTAAAACAATGTTTACTATTCGATAATTGTCACCGATATTTTTCAGAATAAAATACGAAGTGTTTAAATTTATATCCGTTTTATAATTTATATTTAGTCTGATTAATCTCATGTACATCCGAACGAAAGAGTCCGCGGAAAACATATTAACATATTTTTACTTCACGCATAATGGAATCTGACACCTGAAAATTGAGAGATCACAAAATTGATGGCCACTGTCATTAATTAAAAATAAACCGAGATTTAATTTAATTATTTCTCACTTAGAGTGAGCATACCAATGGACATCGTGGTGGGGTGCAAATTCAGTCAAGCAATATATTATTGTACTGAGTCCCATGCCCTACCTTGTTACTGCTGCTACCTCATAAACTACCAAAATTTTTCAAACATGTGTTCAAAATAATTATTCTAAAGTAGTTGTGGTAATTACTAAATCAATTATGTCACCAATTTCTTTTCTCATGTTTGTTTGCTTTTGCGATGTGACTTATGAAAGCACGTTGAGTATATAATTCCATAAATTTGTTTAAATTTCACAAGTTAAAACGATATACAAATTTTAATATATACTACAAATTTTATTAAACATGCTTGTAATCTAACCTACTACTCAAATTAACTTATTAACCATCTCGAATACAGAAAATTAAAACAAAAAATTGCTGCAAACACGGAACTGCTGGAAAATCGGCCCGCCACAATCCGCAAAATGAATTGTAAATCACCGATTAACCGACACGCTAATGAACTGTCAATCACCGGTCCGGTCCCGATTCCTTCTTTGTTTGTATATATAATAATAGTACTATAAAACTATATCCTTATATGTCCTAATAAATATGATGTGACAGCATTCCTTCTTTTATTTCCTTCTAATTTTAAATTACAACTAATTTAATTCATTTTAATTTAGCACTTTAAAAATATTAATTTTTCTATTATTATGACCAATTTCAGTTCCAAGCCTACTAATAACTGTCCAGAGAATCAATTTCAAAAATAATGATTGTTAGTCAATGTAGTACTCCTTAGTTTCTCAATTTCCTTAATTAATAATTATTTTGGGATTTTATAAACTTAATAGAAATGATTAGAGAAGAGTGCAAGTATTATTAAAGATTCAATCTATATGTTTAGCGCAATATAATAAGCTTTTCTTTCCTCATAGATTATAATTTTAGGAAGAATTATTTCAAACTAGTAGATTTTTTTATCCAACTTATAAAATAAAGCTAACTTTCGTAAATGATCTAAATTTAAACTCGATTAACCAACTCACCTGTCTCTTGATTTCTTAGTTCTCATATATTATTATTTTTTTAATTATTTGATTTTTTTTTTTTACATATTTGAATAAGAGTTTGAAACTTATATGATAAATTGCTTTCAATAATAAATACTAAATAATGTGTTAGATCTTATATTTTTTCTTTGATTTTTTTACAAGTAAATATTCTTTTAAAAAACCATAATAAGTAAAATTTTAATAAAAAAATTTGAAGTTGGTAATAAAATCACTATTAGACTAAGATTCTTAAGTTGTTTGTATCAAAACACTTTAATTGGATTCTTTTTGCAATGAAATTGAACCTCAAACATATTTGGAGCAATTATTATTTGCACTATGCTATGCTTAAATGCTAAATTAAGAAGTTCTCAAAAGAAGAAAAACTTATCATTAACCATTAAACACATTTGTGTATTTAGATTACATGACAAGATTTTCAATATTGTGCAAGTCCCTCTCATACTTATTTAGTGGGTGGGTCTATTATATAATTTATTTATTTTTCATAATAATGGTAATAGAATTTTCTAGGAGGAAATTATGCCTACCTAGCTTATTATTGCCTTTCACTTATTGCATATCTAGGCATTTCATTAACCAATAATTAAAATTTTAGCATTTAGCACATGCTATACTTCTCTAATTGGGGCAAAAAAAGTGTTGGATTGAACTCTTTATTGGAAAATTTTTATAAATAAAATAAATTTTTTGTATTATAGAACGCAGCGACTAGTTTAACAAATCTTTCGGTGTGGTATATGTTAATAAGAATAATAACAACATCAAAAATTTTGTTAATATTATGAAATTGTTGATGAAATAGGGACAAGGAGAAACAATAAATATATATATTTTGTTAAGTATTTTTTTTAACTAATAAAATGAATAAATTAAGAAATGCATGATACATGGAAGCATGGGTAAAAGAATATTTAAGTTAGGTCCTTTTTTGAATTTTTAATTATTTCCACACTTTTTGGGGCATTTGTTATGATAATTACATGTAATGGGATTGAGAGCAAAATAATGGGATGAAATATTTTGAAAGAGAAGAAAACGTAGCATAAAAGTTGTCAGTCATGACTAGTAAGTAAACCACGCAACCACTACCCTTTACATACTTTGAAATTCTTTCAATTTTTTCCATCAATATACAATTTATTATTATTATAACTTATTTAGTTTTTTAATCGGGATTGTTAAAATATTTATTAAACTCAACATCGTTTTGTTTAATTTATTCGACTTTTAAGAAAATATTTTATTTTTGCAATAAATACATTTGAAAAATATAATTGCATTTAACATTATTTTTCAAACAACATATATTTTTTTTTTGACACGTTATTTAAAAAATACATTTATTTATATTTAAAAAATAATAATATGTTTATAATAAGACAATTTAACAAATATCTTTTTTTTTTTAAATTTTATTATAACAAAATGAGAACAAATTTAAAATATTAATTAAATGACTTTTTTTATTTTATATTTATCAATATGATATAAATAAATACTCAAATACTCTCACTAACTAATCATATTTTCATGTGTAAACGATATTTAATTAATATATTTTTGAGTCACATGTTGTGCACATGAGTGGTTATGGAGTCTTATTTAAAGATGAGGAGAGCAACTTTATTAAGCCTATGTCAGGTTATTTTGATCCACAATTTGAAGCTAACGGGAAGGTTTGAAGCATACATGTTAGACAATTCGCTTAAAAGTAGCACCATTAATTTATGTGAGTTTAATATAATTGTTATAATTAGACAAGATATTGAGATTAGATGGATACATTAGACAAGCTAACGAAAGGCCTCACAGATTACTAAGACTTCTTTCTTTGTACAATGCTTCCAGGCATACTTCGATAATTATCTAAACTTCTTTATTTCTATACTTTAACATAATAATATAATAAGTTTTTACAATTAATTTAATTATATCTTAATAATGTAGTTGTACTTTTATACTCTTAATTAATTGGAGAAGTTAATCCCTTTTGTACATGAAAATTGGAGATTGCTATGTCTATTTCTTAATAAGTAAAATTAATAAAATGAACCAAATGATTATAATTCTTATATTTCAGAAAAATGGCAATCTTTCTTAATCAAATGCATTGGCTCAAATTACAAATTTATTTTCTTTTATTATGAAACTAGTTTTCTCTACTTAAAATTCGTAATTGTGATTTTTTTTTGGACAAAAATTATAATTTTTCAAACCAGTAAAAAGAAGAAAATATTTTATGTATGATAAAATGAATTTAAAAATACCCCATATATATATATATTTTTTTTTTCTTTTTTTCTCCAAAATGGCCTATGAGGTATGGTCACGGGCCAACTAGAAACCACCGTCGAGCCCAGTTCAAGTGTTCAACAACCAAAGCCTCGAACTCCCTTGCCTATAAAACCCGAAAGTCCAAGTGCCCAGTCAATGGACAAACACGCCCAAAAATAAGAAGTAAAACTGTTGCAACTAGGTCAATAGAACAAAATCAGCCCCAAAAACAGACCACAGATCCATGCTAATCCTTCTACCCATTACACTTTCAAAATATGCAACTACAAATTGAATTGAAAAGAAATAGAACAAAAATAAATAAATTAAAGAACTAGAGTGAACATGGTGAAACTTTCGTCCACCACCTCCACTTCCGATTTAAGACCAACAATGTATTCTATTCATCAATATGGAAAAATGCCTCAGAGACATGTAACCAACTGTAGACAGCCATTGGAAAATGAAATCCAACCCTTCCCGAAAACCATTCAAATCTAAACCAAAAAACAGAAGAATGCATATACAAAACGAAAAAACCCAGCGGTGGTTCTGAAAATCCATTTGAAAGCGGTTTTCTCTCTACTGCAGAAGAAAAACCAGTGATTCCATTCCTTCTTTCTTCTTTGCCATGACCCAATTTCTAAGTAATGGGTAAAAAATATGAACTTCTGCAGTTTCTAAGCATAAATATTTATGGGGAAAGTCTGATAGATCAGTTTTCAACAATTGGATTATACTCAAAACGAATTTTGGCAAACAAAGAATAAAAATTAAAATGAATTATGGTTTTAAAATCTTAGTTAAAAAAAGGAATTTGAAATGAATTAAAATCTTAGTTAAGAAAAAGGAATTACGTTTTAAAAATAAATAAAAAATCATTATATTTTGAGGGAGAAACCCTTGAGAAAACCCATTCCCAAAGTGCTTGTCCGCCGCTAATGGAGGGCATCGGTCAAACGGCCTCTCTTCCGTAATCAGGGTAGGCCTAAGAAACAACTTAAATGGTTGCCGGGAGAGGAAGATTCAGACGGGTTGAAGAAGCGGTCGTGGTTCGGCCCGACTTTCAAATCGAATTATCACTTGTTTTCCGTCGATTGGACGGCCAACATAAGACCACCAACCAAATCGAATTATCAACGTTTCATGTCTATTAATTAAATATATTTTATGTTATGTATAGCATGAAACATGCTTCATCATCACACATTGTGGCATACTCAACTCGTTTAGAAAGAGTTAAGATTAAAGAGTGTTATAGTCCAAACGGTGCCGTTTAGTAGCTCCATTGGTGAAATTGAATTGTGATATTGCATTGATGAATTCTCCAGCTAAACATGCTTCATCTACTCAGACTGTGATAATAAGAGACAGTTTTGGGTTTTTTCTTGCTGTTGCAGTCAAAAACAGACCCCTTCCTACTAGAGTCGGAGGAAAAATGCGAGGATTTAATTTTTGCAGCAAAGATGCTAAGGGATCTCAATTTTTCACATGTTCAGATGGAGTATGCTTGTTTATCTTTGGTTCAAACAATTAACGGTAGTGCCTTCCCTTTGAATGAGCTCCGTAATAGGCTCATATCTCTCATTTTGGAGTGCTCATTATAACATTTCTCACATCAGTAGAGAATACAATTTAGTTGCTCATAATTTAACTAAACTTAGTTTTTACTTTTCAGTCTCATTTTATTGTTTGGTTTTAGGACATTCTAGACTTGTCCACGGGCCAAGCCCGGCTGATTTTGGACCATGGCCCGACAATTCATGGTTTGAACAGAAGGAATACCGAAACCAGATTAGTGACCGCTGATTCAACAACGGGCCGGTTACTTGGTGGTTCACGCTTCATTTTGCGGGTTGTGGTGCCGGTTTTCCGGTGGTTTACTCAGCCAATTTTTTTTTTAAAGAAATTTCTGCATTTTTGTTCACTTGAAAAAAAACATGTAGTATATAATTTTTTTTTGCAATTTTTATTAATTTTTGAATGACATAAAAAAATTTGAAGTGTAAAAGAAATTTGAAATTCAAAAGAATAAACTAAATTGCAAATAGGATAAAAAAAAAGAAAAATTTTAAGAAGCTAGATTTTTATTAATTGAAGGAAATTTATATAAAACTTAAAAGTTTATCATCAAATTAAGTAATTAAGTTAAAATTATTAGATAAAATAAAAGAAAAAAATTGGACTTACAAATAAATTTCCTATTTTTTCAAGAAAATTCATTTTGCTTACTTATCTTCATTGGGATAAAAAAGAATAAAGTTCATGTAGTTTTCTTATCTTAATTAAATTTTCAAAATCTTAATTTTTTTTTACCTCAAAGTTCAGTGGTGGTGTAGCTCACAATATTTTCCGAACTCTCGTCAGAAGAACTTCAAACGTTTTGTTTACGTGCATCAGCTAATGCCCGATCTTTGACGCAAGCTTGTTCTTCAAGGTCGTCGGCTTTCAATTGAGTTTTTTTTTTTTTCGAAAAGTAGGAGGCTGCCGACACTAACTGCCACCGTTCAAAACGACACCACCAATACTTTTTTGCAATTTTAGCCATTATGGGAAAGGTATTTTCGTGTCGGTTCCCCATTCAAAAATGTTGAAATTGATAGCATACATGGACTCATCACCTACAAATTCAATTCCATTTCATTAACACTATAAAAAATTAAGTCCAAGAATATAATTAAATGAAAAAAAAAAAGTTCAGAACACAACAAATTAAGTGAAATAATAAATAATATGAAAAAATTAAGTTAAAAAACATATCGTGTTTGTGGTTGAGACGGTGTTGACATCTTTATATTGTCGTTCATTGTTATTGACGAGACTCTTTAGTTGTGAAGTTGTCCATCGGTGTCAAAAAATTTATCAAAAACCCACCAATATATATATTTCGTTACTTGTCGGATTCGGAGGAAAATAAAAAAAATCGTGGATTTTTTGGTTTCCAATTTCTTGAATTTCCGGTTCTTTACCTCTTTCTTTGGCCAGGTTAAGACATTTTTTTAATTGAATGAATAAAAATTAAATAAGCTTGAGAGAGTAGTAGGAATTAGGAAGAAGAAAAATAAATTAGCACAAAGCAAGATATTAAATGAGGGAGTCGTAGAGAATTTTTGTGAGAAAAACACTTAACTGACCGCCTATTTAAGAAAAATTCTTTAAACCTGTTGGATGTAAAAGACTGTCGAGAAATTATCGTTAATAGCTATTGCGAGGGGCAAAATTGTCCAAAATTTTTTAAGAAATACAAATACAGTAGGTTGCCTAACATTAGGCCCGCTTGGGCCCATCAGTTAAGCTCGCAGACTGTAACAGTTTGGCTGCAACAGTCGTTAACCAAGTTGGACCGTGGTTTAACACGGTTCTAACAGCAGTCATCGGCCCAGTGGTTCTGAAAGTTTGACCCGGAGGGTATAAAAAAAAAAGCTGCAGGCGGTTAACCGACGGTTCACCTGCAGTTCAACTAGTTAAATTTCGGAATAGGACATAGTTCAAATTTAAATTTGAACTGGACAGCCCCTTTGCGATTTCGATCCAAATTTCCTCGGTTTGGTTCAAAAGGATCGCCGATTTTTTCGGTCCGAACCGGCCATGGCGAAGTGTAAGACATTCCCCATCAATTTTTTCTTTTGTATTAGCTTGTCAACCTCCAATTTTAAGTTATTAATAATAAGCTTGAACTTCTCTTTTCTAAGGAAAAGCTTTAACTTCTCTAAAAAAAAAGTATATTTCCTTTCGTATATTTAACGTTTGAATTTAATGCACCCGGGTCCGGACCGCTTTAGAACCACGTTAGTAACATTACATTACATGATCACACGGGCGAAGCTAACACCAACAACACCAAATTCTACTCATAAGTTTCAGTCACTGCGCTTCGCTTTGCTTCAATCTCCCGTTCTTAGTAGCGGCGTTGGAAGCTTTGGACAATGCCGGAACTACCTGAGGTCGAGGCAGCAAGAAGGGCTATACAAGACAACTGCTTAGGCAAGAAGATTAAGAAGGCCATCGTTGCCGATGACTCTAAAGTAATCGACGGTGTCTCTGGCTCGGATTTTGAGGCTGCGCTTGTGGGGAAAACCCTAATTTCTGCTCGCCGCAAGGGCAAGAATCTTTGGCTGCAGCTCGATTCTCCTCCTTTCCCTTCTTTTCAGTTTGGTATGTTTACGGCCTGGGAAAATATATATTTTTGCTGAATTTCTGTAACTATTTTTCTGAAAGCCAAATGAGGGCAGAAGCCACAAAGTATAGTTTTTTAGGGCGTTGGGGCTTTAAAATTCTTAGTAAAGCTTTAATTTTGTTGCAGCATGCAAAGTGAATAACTCATAGGAGAGTTAAGGTTGTGTTTGGAAATTGGCGAAACTTTCTTGATTTCTGCATTTATTTTGTTTAAACATTTCTAAATTTATGTATTTATGGGAAAATTTCAAAAACTTTTCACTTTTCTTGGACATTTTGAGCAACTTATGAGTTAATAGAAACTTTTCTGGAAGCTCTGTTGGTTGCTTTTACACTAATTTTTGCTTTTCAGGGATGGCTGGTGCTATATATATTAAGGGAGTTGCTGTTACCAAATATAAAAGGTGATTCCTTTATCTACAGTTCGTGGTTCTGTCCAAATCAACTATATGATTATTTTAAATACCAAGTGATGGCTTTTTCATGGATTGAAGTATTCATGATTGAATGCCAATTAGTCTAAATATAGTGTTTGGTATTACTTCTTTTTTTTTTTTTTTGGGATGTTTAAGTTCTTCTAGTAATAAGATTCTAAATCTCAAGGAATGATAAAAGTCATTTGGAAATAAAAGAACCATGAAAAAGCTGGGAGATTACTTTTTCTTGCCCTCTCAATTTTTCTGGTATTTTTCAGTAATTTTCTATTAAAGGAAACTGAGTATGGAGTCAAATGCATTATGCATATATGGAAGCATTGTTCTACTCTTTGACAAAAGAACAGGATGAAGATTTTGTTAGCTTCTCTTTTCATATATTACACAATTCCTAAGATATTATAAGCATTGCTAATATATTAGATCAAATTATCCTAGGGCCATTAGTAAGATCTTAATTTTAATTAACTTCTAAATCAGGTTACTTATGGCCCTAATATGACATGATTTTGGGGATTTCTTTAATTTTTATGACTTAGAAACATCTCGCTTAAGATGAGAGTGAATTTTTTTTATTGTATTGTTTTCTGCTAATGGCAGATCTTCATGTGTTAATTGTAGTAGAGTATTGATTACAGGTCTGCTGTGAATGACACTGATGAGTGGCCATCCAAATATTCGAAGTTATTCATTGAAGTAAGAAAGAACTTACTTTTGTTCATGACTTAAAATATTCAGTTCTAGTTTATAAGCAATCTATTATTTCTTTGTACCTCATGTGAGTGGTGCCTTTTTAAATTATATTTACAAATTAATTGTGTCAAAAATTAGCAGCTTTATTCACCTAGTTTCTGGAAAATCAAATAGCATTTTCTTGTGAGCTTATAATATTTGGTTTGATTCATAGGAACTCATGAATTATGGTTGAAGTCCACTACACATGAAAGATTCACTTCACAAATCTATTAAAATCCGCTTTAAAAAAAAAAGAAAATAATGCCTCAATTTACTTTGTAGATAGTATCAATGAATATTATGCTGCTGTCAATTCTTTTGCAACAGTCATTTTTTATCAATGATAAATGTACTTGATTTTAGTTTTGTAGTTATGCTTTATGGACATAAACCAAGAAGTGTTGTATAATCATGCTTTTACTGTAACAAGTTGTTTAACCCTATTATATAACCAAAATTTAATACACCTGCAGCTGGATGATGGTCTTGAGCTTTCCTTCACCGACAAGAGACGATTTGCTAAAGTCCGGTTGCTCAATGATGTACTCACCTTTTTGTATTCCATGTATGCTTATGGAACTCAGCAGACTTGTTAATTTTTTATTACTTTTGTTTTCTCTGGTGCAGCCAGCTACTGAGCCTCCAATCTCTGAGCTTGGCCCCGATGCATTGTTGGAGCCAATGACAGTTGATGAATTTTATGAATCCTTATCCAAGAAGAAAATTGCAATTAAGGCTCTTTTACTGGATCAGGTTAAAAATGCACATTTTCTTTATCTTGCCCTAGATAATGAAAAAATGATGGTGGAACAGGGCAGCTGGCAGCTCTGAAAAGAAATTCTTAACAATAGGCCAAAACTGTAAAATGCACAGTTTAGTATTGACTTCCATTTTGAAATTTGACCATTTGCAGGGAAGAGAAATGGCTACAGGATTAAGAAGAGAAAAAATCTGAATGATAAAGCTACAATCATATTTGCATAGCAAGAAGTTCTAATAATGAATTTACGTAACATAGTTGCATCTATTAGTCACGAAAAAGTTCCAAATCTAAAAAATTATACATTTCTCTGTCAAGTCCTTGTATTTTATACATTTTAGTATATTTAAAAGCCATTTAGATAAATGTTTGTTTTTGTTTGCTCCAAATTTACACTGAATCTAATATCTGTTTACCTATGCAGAGTTTTATTTCTGGGATTGGCAATTGGATTGCAGATGAAGTTCTATACCAAGTTAGTGTACTTCCATACAAATGCTAATTTTATTATTTGATCAAAGTTATATATCTTGCCTTCACACTTAAAGTTGTCATTGATGTTGAGTTTTTCTTTAGATTGTATGGGTAAAAACCATATCCATATGCTCCCTTGCTTTGATCTGATATCTTTAACTATTATTGATTAATGCATTCAGAATATAATTAAAAGATTTAGCATGTACAACCTCAGAAAGTTTTAGTTGGCATAGTTTATGCAGGAGTTACAGGACTTATAAAGGATAACAGCTAATAAAATGTATGCAAAACTAGATATCTGAAACAGATGAGTCCGTATACCCAAATTGTAAATAAGGTTTTGTAATTTTAGAGGTTGAGGTACCCTAAAGTAGAGTATTGAATGAATGAATACTTTCTAGCATGGTTTGTTTCTTGTTAGCAAAGATCTTCAGTAGCATGCTAGCAAGGGTTCACTCAGTTGAGTTAAAAAGGAAAGTAGAGAATCATGCCAATATCATAGTGTGTGCTGATATTAAAAACAATTGTTTGATCATGGGTTTGTGCAATACATATTTTTTCTCTTTTTTCCTTAGTTACATTTTCTGCATCAGAAGGTATTGGTGTTATATTAGTAGCCTTTTATCTCACTACTATTGCCTACTTCAAATATCGGTGTTCATTTATTACTTACTTTTGCTTTGTTGCAGGCCAGAATTCATCCACATCAAGTTGCTTCGAGCTTGTCCAAAGAAAGTTGTGCAACATTATGCAAGTGCATCAAAGAGGTAGGAGAAAACAATCTATTTTCTGTCAAGACACATAATTGTAAAAACTTAATTTATAAAACATGCAATTTTCATGGAAAATAGAAGATAATATATGTAGGTTATTGAATATGCGGTTCAAGTTGATGCTGAATGCAGCCACTTTCCTCTTGAATGGTTGTTTCATTTCCGATGGGGCAAAAAGCCTGGAAAAGTTAATGGTAAGATACTTTTGACATGAGAGATCATCTTGACAAAAATTTTTTTTACAGGTTATTGAAAAAGCAATAGAAGTTGGGGCAGATAGTAATCAGTTCCCCAATAATTGGATTTTCCATTCTCGCGAAAAGAAGCCAGGAAAGGCTTTTGTTGATGGTTTGATTCCCGACTCATTTCATACCTCACATCCTCTGTCTTTGTATATGTATTGCTTTCTTTATGTCAGATGTGAATATGATTGTTAATTACATATTACTCGCCACTCTGTTATACGTCTTACAATTTGTTTGATTGAACTGCATACGAATAGCGACAAGTTTCTTTTGTTTTTCAGGGAAGAAGATTGATTTTATCACTGCCGGTGGAAGGGTATGTTCTAAAATGGAATTTATGATAGATTATCTTTCTGTTTTGACTAGTATTTCTTTTTACCATAAGTGCAAGTACTTGGTTGGAGCAAAATAACTTGCAATTCATCTATGGTTTTTATATTTTTTGTTTTAGACAACAGCCTATGTACCGGAGCTGCAAAAGCTGAGTGGAGGTCAAGTTGCAAAAGCTGCAGAAAAACCAAAAAGGCAAACTTCAAAGGGTAAGAAGGGTGAGAATGATGAAGGCAAAGAGGATGCAAATGAAAAAGCTGATGAGGAAGAAGAAACTGCTAATAACACTAAAACGAAGAGAGAGTTGAAGCCTAGAGGTCATGCCAAGAAGCCTCCAGCAAAGCAGAAATCCATTGATGCTGATGATGACAAAGATGAAACCAATGATGATGGAAATCAACTAGGCAGTGAGGAAGAAGAAGCTGCTAAAAATGCTAAAAGAAAGAGAGAGTTGAAGCCTAGAGGTCATGGCAACAATCCTCCAGCAAAACAGAAATCTAAGGGTACTGATGACAATGATGAAGGTGAAGATGATGCAAGTCCATTAGTCAGCGAGGAAGAAGCAGCTGCTAAAAAGACTAAAACAAAGAGAGAATTGAAGCCCAGGGCTCATGCCAAGAAGCCTCCTACAAAACTCAAGTCTGAGGCAAGTGATGACGAGGATGACAATGGTGCTACTTCTGATGATCATGATGATGCTGAGGACAATGAAGATGAAGATGAAAAGAAGAAACCACAAAAAGCAGCTACTAAGAAGCAAGCCAAAGGGAAAAAAGGGAACAGCAAGAAGCCAAAGAAGTGAAGTAGACTGGTTTAAGACATTGGCAGGAGGTGTCAACCACAGCCCATATTTTGGTGTAATGTAAGTGGGCATATCTAATTTTTGTAAGTGTTGACAAACAACTTTTTGGGTGGAGTACCCTACTTGCTTATTTTGTGAAATGCCAATGTCTTTTGGAAATATGTGGTCTATATAGTATGATGTAAGTTGGAACGAAAGAAGTTTCGGTTTATGTAAATTTATAGATCCAATGTACGCATTGCAGAAAGATTTCTAGAATTGCAGATTGTTCCTTGACGTTATTGCTGCAGAATGTTCCCAGGACTTAGATATGCTTTTTGCAATCCTTTCATTTCTATCATCCTTAGTACTCACTCTATTACAGGGACACTAATTTAACTGGATATACAAACTTGCTTTAAGTATATTGAATGAAAAAGTTGATGTGTATAGAAGATGCTACATCTTTTTGTTCAAAAGGGATAAATAAAACAGATTTGGTTTGGGCACAGAATATACAAACATCACTGAGTTTGATTCCATAATGCATGGCAGCACTACCATGTTCGGTGTATATAAAGAAAAAGATAACCAAAAAGAAAAATGTTAAATAGGTGTTCCTCTTCTCTTCTCCTCTTGCCACCCATGTGCTAATGCTTCAGAATCAGAATTCTCTTATTTTCTTCAGTCTGTATCAGATTTTTAAAATCCAGAAAGACCGATGTCAGATAACAATGAAAATTTCAAAAATTGACCCACCAAGTAAGCAGTTATGTTTCTCACCTCACTAACATTTAAAATTGGCACTGCCATTATTTCATCTAAAAAATACTATCAGAGCCTCAACAACTTTCTCAGGCCTGTTGGAATCAAGTTAAATATTGGGTTAGGCAAAAAGTTATTACTATAATATAAGAAAACGTAAATAAAGCTATGCTTAATTACCAATCCTCCTGTGGCATATGCCCAGCACCATCTATCAACTTCAATTTGACTGTATCAGGATTTCCTTTCTGAAACTCATCCGCCACTGATTGCGGCAAATATTTGTCTGCTAATCCCCATGCAACAAGTATTGGTTTATCCCATCTGAAATTATACAATCCACTCATTTCTAGTTCATGGAAGAGATACTCAAAATACATGTATATGGATGAAACAAAATATCCATTTTGATATTATATCAACTCATGATTAGCAATCCCATAACATTCTTTACCTTTCAGACCCAAAGCCTTCGGCTATTTGTCTTGTTATATCTCCAAAATTAATCTTTCTTGCAGCCTCAAGGAGAGCTGAAACAGCAAACGAAAGCAAAAAAATACCTTTAGATTAGTTCCTTTTATGAATATCTGTAAAGAATATGCTTATTTTTCAGCTGTTACTGAAAAAACACAAGTACTATATCATTTCTTTTGTAAATTTTGGAAAAAGAGTCAACTACTAACCGAATCCTGGTCCACTGCTCGCCAAATATGGTAATCGATACACATCAGCCTTTTCCACTTTCAAGACGTATCTGCAAAGGTTTAAAACGCTACAGGTAAGAACTCAAGAACTTGCACTTGCTAAATATCACTGATTCTTCAATATTTGAAGACAAGCAAAGCATATCAGGATGGAAAATGTGAAATGTAAAAACAATCCTCCACATCAATATTATATTAAAATTGAGCTGTGGAGGATTCATTGTTTTGTGGTAGAACTAGAAATAGCTATGAAACACAATATGTTCACAGGTTCAATCTGAAGTGGTATGATATGGAAGTTGAAAATTTGGATACATACGGGCTACCTGCTTCAATAAAGCGCTCTGCCATGATAGCATTTTGGGACGTAAACTCTCCAAAAAATGGAATCCTGACAAGGATCACATAAATAAGTTGGTTGAAATGGAAAACCAACCGAAGGGTTGAATATCTTAGAAATAAACTGAGCAAGCATCAAAACCACGCAAGGTCCCCAGATAACATATCCAATCCTCAAATTAGGAAATAAGCAACAGAACAGAACTTTAATTTTTGAAATAGTCCAGGAACAGGAGATGCAACTGTCAATGGACTATTTAAAATTGCCATCTTTGATATCTTGCTCTGGTTTTTCAGTGCCCAAGTCAATCCATATGAACCTACAAGAAACCCCTTTTGGGGAGAATATGAAAGGTGCTTATTAGGTGCATAATTCTACTTCAGACATTTCTAAACCCAATGTATGCCAATACAGATTTAGGATGTTTCAGAAGGGAAATTAAAAACAAACCTGGACAACAAGAAAGAAAGGGGATGTTACGCCCAGCACATCGAGCAACCTATCAAATTCCTCATGGAACTCCTTTTCTATGCAATAGAATTTTGGAAATGTGTGACATACTGTAGAAGAAGAATAAAGCAAGTAGTAGAATAACAGCATTAACTAAATTCTAAAAGTAAATTAAAACCTGTATAATCAAAACCATATCCAGGCTGTGGCTTGTCACTGAAACCAAACCCAATCCAGTCAGGTGCCAAGCAGTGGAAACCAAGATCAGACATCTATACAAGAAAGATGGAAAAACAACTTCATTCATTGAATAAAAGCAGCACTGTTATGTAGTTAAATGCTTGAGCAACTATATATTTAGACAAATGGTCCCAGGTAAAACAAACAAACCTGAGACATGACAACTCTGTAACTAAAAGATTGAGTAGGAGCCCCATGTAAGAAGACTACTGTTCCTCGTCGGCTATTAGGCGATCCTGCATCAGCAAGAAAGGAATAAGAGGGGAAAAACAAAACTCCCTTGACTGAAAAATTAATGAGCATCTCGGGAATATAAACGAAATGAGAAAAAAAAGCTTACCAGTTTCTCTAACAAACCAAGTAAACTCGCCAGACTTTTTGTAAGAACCAAATTCTTTTCCTTTGTCTTCAATCCTCTAACAAGCAAAAATAACTCGTAAAATTTGGAAAAGCAAAGCTCAATAAGAATTTTCACCAAATAATTTGTATGCAAATAACAAAAAAAAAAAAAAAAACTTACATAGAGCATTTGACCAACATTGCCATCCTCAGCAGGAGACTCAGGGAGCTGGATTGCGCTACGGCTAGAAGGATTATCTGTGACAAAACCAAAAGGATTAAATTTAGGGGAATCATCTTTGTCTTCCCCATTTGAGGCATTTGCTCTTATAGTTTTTGGTCTTCTTTTGTTTACCCAAATAATGGGTGTATGGTTTATTTTGATGGTGGATACAAAAGAAGGTGGAAGAGGAGAGAGCAGAGCCCAAGCCATTTGGTTCTCTACACTGCTTTCTCTGTGTTGTCTGGTCTGTATAGGAAAAAAAGGTACGCCACGTCCTGGAATCACATTTTGTGGGTGGTATTCTTGGAAGACTGGTGTGTGTTTTGTTAGAGATTCGTGGTTTCACGCGCTTTCTTATTGGCTAGGTAGATTCTATTAGTACAAATGTAAAATTCATTTTAATCCTTTCAAATTGGAATTTCCCAATCAGTAGTCATTCAAATAGAAAATTATTTCCATAACTACTAGAGATTTGAGTAATTTAGTCCACCAATGCAAAAGATCCCATCTGAGAGTTACTCACCATGCAATCCAACTCAATATCATAGATTACAACTTGGAACAAGATTTGCTCAGTTGTAAATTCATTATTACAATCACATTATAGAATAAAATAAAATCGAACAGAAACCTGGCTTTAATGCAAGTCTATCAAACTTCATTCCACTTAAACATTACAACGACGTGCAAGTTGCAACCATTCAAAGCTCCTAACAGAAAGAGTTTACTAGCTTTTCAGATTATCTACACCCATTAACAAGAGCTAGCAGGAAAACACATCAGAACCACTGCAAACGCAGGAGGCAAGAGGCAAGGTGGACTCCTGGCTATTATAATCAGCAAAGCTCCTCCCATCCTTGAGATTCCAGCAAAAATCAGCCACCGCCGGTCTGGTGGGATGCACTCTCTCGTGCATGTTGGTCTTCACATTGTCGATAGTGAAGTTTAGAACTCTAAACCTCCGATGTAACAGACTTGCCAGTGAGAGTCTTCACAATGCTGACACCAAGAATTTCCTCCTGTATGTTGTAATCTGCAAGGGCACACCCATCCTCAAGCTGTTTAACTACCATAAAAAATCACTCTGCTGGTTAGGTGTGGGATGCCCTTCTTATTCTGCGTTTTGGCCTTAACATTTTCAATGGTGTCAGAGCTCTCGACCTGAAGGGTGAGTTGTCTTCTCAGTGAGAGTTTTTACAAAGGTTTGCATCTGTTTGGCAGAAACAGAACAGAGTTATCATAAGAACTGTGACAGACTACATTCCTAATCCACAAGAACAGGGTTCAACAAATAAGTTCCGTTAACATCATTAAATAATCATTCAAGGGGAAATTCAGAGGCCACTATCTTTACAATCAAATAATCATCAGACACAAAACTGTTCAATTTAATCTTCAGGGCTAAGACTATCAATGAAATATCTGTGCAATCACAAAAAATCGAAAGGCCAACGAACTTGTCATAGTTTCTTCAAAGTCTAAAACCAAATTTGTTATTAATTCCTTCAGCAAGGCTGGATATAATATCACCACTAACATAAGATCAAGAAAGGTAGATAAGCAATAATCATATAAAAAAAAAAGCAATATTGTCCAATTAAAACTACTTAATCAATATTTGGAGGAAATTACAAACAAAGATAGGATTTTTCAAACTGCAAACATGTCAAAGATAAGCTAGCTATTAGCTTCATCACATTATAATCAATCCTTCCAGTTTAATTCAATTAAATGTCATAATCCATCTATTTAAAACAAAACAACTTTAATATATAGAGGTAAAATATACAAAGATCTGATTAAAACACATCAAGCATCAAAATAGAACTGCTGTCAAAACACAATTCTATACTCCACTTTTCGATCTTTTCCAGTCTCAATTCATCTTAAAACCACAAACACATAAGCTCAAGATATCGCACACAAACAGATCTTGCAAACAAGATATAAAAAATTAATCAACTAAAACAAAAAGCTGCCAAAAAATTTACATGCATACACATCTTAATTAATAAGCTCCTAATTCAAAAAAAAAAAAAAAAAACCATAAAAAGGAAGAATTGTATCTACAAAATTGAATCAATCTTCTCTATTCTTTTTTCAACTGAAAAAAAAAATAGACAGTCTTCCTGCCATAGGAAGACGCAAGGAGTAGATTATATTATTAAGATTTAAAGATCACAACGTTCGAACCTCTGGTTTATTTATTTAATTACTCCCCGATAACAGTATTCATTCCCTTCCTAAAATGGATTCGCTTAATTCCACATATATGAGAAGGTAAGAGAAACCATTTTAGGAAGAGGAATGAATAACGTGCTCTGAGAGGCAGACGAGAACTTAGGTTTTTCTGCTATTTATGGATTGGTTTCGTGTGTAGACACTTGACACATACCAAACGACTGCGTTTAGGTTAGGTTTCAAATAACACCCTACGCTACGCAACCGATAACTGAATTCCAGAGGGCTAACTAACATTTTCACCCTCCACTTTTAGAAATCTAACATTTTTAACCTATTTTGAGCTTTAAAACCAATACACCCTAAAATAATTTTTTATAATAATTTCACCTTACGTCTATGTTTTTTTTACTAAATTAAAAAATAAAAATAAATTTCAAAATAGTCATTCAATAAATTTTTTTTTTCATTTCACCTTACACCTAAGTTTATTACTAGATTTTTTTAAACAGTTAACCCTAAATTCAAAAACGAATTAATATGAAATTTGTGAATTATATTAATAAAAATACCAGAACTTGAAAAATATTAGCGGGTGTAATATACAATAAATTATATAAGAATTTATTTTTGAGGTTTTCAAAAAAAAAAAAAAATACTTGTGGGTGCAAGCATACTTCTGTCACTTAAAAACTATGTCATTACTAATTTTATATTCAAATAAAATTTATTATATATTACGTTAAATACAAATTAAAATATTTCATCTTTACATATTTAGTTCGTCTAATTTATTTACTATAATTTTCATATTTTATTTTATTTTCATGAAGAGAAATAATTACTTATCAAGAAATAATTTATATAAAATTATTTTATAATTAAGAATAAAAAATTAAAATAGAAGAGATCAAAATAATATTAATAAAATATTAAGTTAAAAATATAAAATTAGAATATGAGAATAAAAACATTTACTCACTACATTTTTTACCACAATTAGATTTATTAACTTAAAAAGGCCCAAACTATTAAACTTATTTTTCAATTACACCAAATAAGGTGCTATTAATAAAAAAAAAGTTTATAAATTAGGGTGTTAGTAGCATAAAGTTGATTATTTTGTGATGTTATTTATACATTTCAAATTTCAATTTACTAGTACGGTGAAAATGTGGCACTAAGTTAAAAGTTGGGTGAATATGTTCTATTAGCTTCCAGGAATGAACCATTCTGCAATTTTTTATTTTTCAATTTAGTACTTAACTTAGGTATAGAGTGAAATTGTTAAAAAAAAAGAAAAAAAAACTCATTTTATGGTGAATTTATTCCAAATCTAACATATATTCTTGGAAATTTAGGGTAAAAATGTAACTTAAACTAATTCCAGACCATAGCAGTACTATCACAGCTGTGCGTGGTGGCCGAGAACCGAATCGAATTGAAACCAGCAAAATATCATTTTTAAAGTAACCAAACTAAAATTGAAATAAAATATTGTAAATGCGGGTTTGATTCCAATTTATCATTAAAATTGAATTTAGAACCAAGAATGGAAAAAATTGTTTAGTAAAATTACGTAATTTCTATTAATACTATGTAATTTGATTTAATCTACCTAGTCCGGCTAGCTAGAAAGCGGTTCTTACGGGAGAGAAGTAGGCCGGGCATCTTCCATAACGCCAGCTGCATTGTTTGCCACCCTTGAAGCAAAAGATTCATGAGTCCCATGCTGAAGAGACATGCATAGATAATGGTCTAATGACAAGGGCAAAAAATGGGGATGATTTCCAAACATAGTGTTAAAATTTTTAAAGTGGACAAAAAATTGATTTAAAATTGAAATGTGTACATCTGAAGGGAGTTCGAACTATTGGAATTCGCAAATACAATATGCGAATACATTATTTAGTGTCCACATTTAAAATTTTAACACCTTTGTAAATGATTCCAAAAAATGGAGAGATATGAAAAGAGGAGAAAAAGAAGTTGGTCATGTTGGTTTGATCTCTATAATGTTAGTTCTTGCTCCACATTATCTTTTGTTCCCAACTGGCAATTATTTATGACAGAGTTGAATAAATGCAATTGCTGTTCTGAACAACTGATTAAATTTTCTAAACAATCAGCCCGGATTCTTTATAACAATAGAAATATGATTAACTAACTAAACAGCAAGGCTGTAGGCAAATTGAAACTGATGGAGAAGAGAGCGAAAATGACAACATACACGAAAGTAGGGAGAGAACCAAAAACTGATGGAGAAGAAAGCCTTAGTCACTCTGTTCCTCCTCCTCATCATCATGTGGAACATATCCAGTTTGCTTCATCTGATCTGTAAGGATTTTCAATAACAAATAGATATCCTTCCTTTTAGGGTGCCTTTTATCTTTCACCATGAAAACATGTGCATGACCCAGAACTTCAATCCAGCTGCAACCAGGCTGTTTAATGATTCCCCGATGCCTCATCAGTTTTCTTACTCTTACGACATCCTTCCATCTGCCAAGCTCTGCATACATATTTGAGAGAAGAACATATGGTCCAGAGTTTGTAGGGTCAATCGCTAAGAGTTTCTCCGCAACATACTCCCCTAAGGTGATGTCACGATGAACTCTACAAGCACCAAGCAAAGATCCCCAAACAACAGCATCAGGAGGCATTGGCATTTTCTCTACCAAATCTTTGGCTTCATCGAGGCAACCAGCACGACCAAGCAAATCAACCATGCATGTATAATGATCCTTGCTTGGTACCAATTCATATTCCTCAGTCATCAAGGAGAAGTAATGCCGGCCCTCTTCCACAAGCCCTGCATGACTACAAGCACACAAAACACCGATCATAGTAACATGATCTGGTTTCTCCCCAGATGCCAACATTTTCCTAAATAACTGAAGGGCCTCCATCCCATAACCATTTTGTGCATATCCTACTATCATTGCATTCCATGAGACGTAATCCCTCTCTACCATATTTTCAAAAACTCGACATCCTTCCTCAACTGATCCACATTTCATGTACATGTCTATGAGAGCATTTCCCACGAAAATATCAGGTTCTTCGCCAGCTTGAAACCGAAATCCATGCTTTAAAACATGAGCATGCGACTGTCTGCCAAGCTGCAGGTCAGCAAGATTTGAGCAGGCATTCAATAGGTTCCCAAATGTATAATGTGTTGGGCAGATATCTTCCCTCTTTAGTTTGCGGAAGAGTTCAAGTGCCTCTTCATTCTCCCCATTTTGTGTATATCCTGCAATAAGGGCATTCCAAGATACCACATTCCTCTCCATCATCTTTGTGAACACTAATTTTGCAGCTTTAAAACTTGCTACCTTAGCATAACCACTGACCATGGAGGTTTCAGAAACCACACTCCTCATTGGCATCCTATCAAAAATACATCTGGCTTCATTAATTCTACCACATTTTGCATACATATCAACGAATGCATTGCCTAATATAAGATCATCCCTAAATTTATCACATTTTACCACACAGGCATGAATTTCTAAACCTTGTTTAATTGCAGCCAAGGTTGCACAAGCACTCACCACACTAGCCAGCGTAACCTCATCTGGTTCAAGTCCACTCTCCAGCATCCTCACAAAAATATCTAAAGCCCTCCTTGCAGGACCATTTTGTTCATAACAAGTAATCAAGCTATTCCAAGAAACAACATTCCTCTCCTTCATCCCATAAAAAACCTTTTGGGCACAATCCACAACCCCGCATTTAGAATACATGTCAATAAGAGCAGAGCCCATATAGACATCCCAAGATAACTGAGATTTCAGCATTAAGCAATGAATTTGAGTACCCATTTTCAGGTCCTTTGAACCAGAACAAGCACTAAGACCACTGCCAAATGAATACTCATTCAGCACAAAATCCTCCCTGTGCATTCCAACGAAACAATCCAAAGCTTCTTCAAACCGATCATGCTGTGCAAAGCCAGCAATGATTGAATTCCAAGAGCACTGATCAGGATGAGGCATAGACGCGAACAACTTCGCCCCCTCATCGACAAAACCAGACTTCATCAAGGTACTAAAAATGGAGTTCCAAGTAAACGTATTCCTGTTGGGCATTTTATCAAACACCTTGCGAGCGTCATCAAGACAGCCACACTTGCCATAAGCATCAATGAGCCTGTTCTGTATGAAAAGTTCAGTTGCGAACTGGGATTTGATGACGCGTGCATGTACGCGGCATGTGTCAATGGCAGAGCGGGATTTGACGCAAGAATCCAATAGCTTCGCAAAGGGTGAAGAATCGAGGAAAGAGAGGTCACTAACGATTTGCTGAACTTTAATGAAACCATGTCTACTCATTCATTATCGTCGGAGACGAACGAAGAAGAGGTTTGCGGGTTTGAATTCAAGCTCCCGCCTTTTCTTGCCGTGTTTTAGTGTTTACCAATAGAAAAAAGATGAAAGCTTGACTGTGTAGAAGAAGGTGTAATAACCGCTTCTACTTAAAAAAAAAAAAAAAGTGTGACTAGTGGGGTCAAATAGTGCACCAGCATTTCGAATCCTCCATAGCTGATCCTGAATTCTCTCACAAAAACACAAACTATTGTTTTTCTTCTATGACAATTTCTTTTCTTTGCAAAACCCAACTTGATTTCATACAAAACAATTCTTCAGGTTTCAAGAAAATGAAAGTGATCACAATGGCATCTACCTCTACTCCTCCTCACTTATCTTCACCCTCCTTAGAAAACCTACCTTTCTCCCTCTTCCAGACCTGCAAATCCATGGACCAACTCAAGCAAATCCATTCCCAAACAATCAAAACTGGCTTAATAGGCAATCCAATTATACAAAACAAGATCATTTCCTCATGCTGTTCGAAAGAATTCGGGAATATGGATTACGCACGCCAATTATTTGATACAATTCCTGAACCAACAGTTTTCCTCTGGAATACAATGTTGAAAGGATATTCAAGGATCCAGTGTCCTGAACTGGCGGTTTCTATGTATTTAGAAATGCTAAAAAGGGATTTTAGACCTGATTGTTACACTTACCCGTTCTTGATGAAAGGTTTTACGAGAGGTATTGCATTAGAATGCGGAAAGGAGTTGCATTGCCATGTGGTGAAACATGGGCTTGATTCTTGTGTTTTTGTTCAAAATGCATTCATAAATATGTATTCTTTGTGTGGTTTAATTGATATGGCACGCGGGATCTTCGATATGAGTTGTAAGAGTGATGTAATCACTTGGAACATAATGATTTCTGGTTACAACAGAATAAAACAATATGATGAGTCCAAGAAGCTTTTTTATGAGATGGAGAAGGAAGGAGTATTACCTTCTTCGGTTACACTTGTTTCGGTATTATCAGCTTGCTCTAAGTTGAAGGATTTAGAATGTGGAAGGCAAGTTCATAAGTATGTTCTTGACCATGTTGTTGAGTCTAATTTGGTACTGGAAAATGCTCTAATTGACATGTATGCTGCATGTGGGGAAATGACTGTTGCACTCAGAACATTCGACAAAATGAAGATCCGGGATGTAATTTCATGGACTGCTATTGTTGCTGGTTTTGTGAATATTGGAGAACTTAATTTGGCTAGAAACTATTTTGACCGGATGCCTGAAAGAGACTATATTTCATGGACTGCCATGATAAATGGGTACATTCAAGTTAATTGCTTCAAAGAGGCATTAATTCTCTTCCGCCAGATGCAAGCTTCCAATGTAAAACCAGACGAATTCACCATGGTTAGCATACTTACAGCTTGTGCACAACTCAGCGCACTAGAAATAGGAGAATGGGTAAAGGCTTACATTCATAAAAACAATGTAAAGAATGATGCATTTGTTGGGAATGCTTTGATAGACATGTACTTCAAATGTGGGGAAGTTGAAGAAGCCCGAAACATATTTAATAATATGACTCAGCGAGACAAATTTACATGGACGGCCATGATTGTTGGCCTTGCCATTAATGGACATGGCAAAGAGGCCCTTGATGTGTTTGCTCACATGTTAAAAGCTTTAGTAACTCCAGATGAGATAACTTACATCGGTGTTCTCTGTGCTTGTACTCACACTGGTATGGTGAATGAAGGAAGAAAGTTTTTCGTTGGCATGACCACCAAACATGGCATTGATCCAAATGTGTCTCATTATGGATGCTTCGTTGATCTTCTTGGTCGAGCTGGGCATCTAAAAGAAGCTCATGAAGTTATAAAGAATATGCCTATGAAACCAAATTCAATTGTTTGGGGGGCACTTCTCGCTGCTTGTAGAATACATAAAGATGCTGAAATGGCCGAAATGGCAGCGAAACAAATTCTCGAGTTAGAACCGGCTAATGGAGCTGTTTATGTTATTCTGTGCAATATTTATGCAGCATGCAGTAAATGGGATAATTTACGCAAATTAAGAAAAGTAATGAGGGATAGAGGAATCAAGAAGACACCTGGGTGCAGTTTGATAGAGATGAACGGTGTTGTTCACGAATTTGTTGCCGGAGATCAATCTCATCCTCAAAATAAAGACATACATTTGAAGTTGGATGAAATGGCAATTGATTTAAAACTTGCAGGGTATTCACCTGATACTTCAGAGTTGTTTCCTGATATAGTAGAAGAAGATAAAGAGAGTGCAGTTTACCGGCACAGCGAGAAGCTGGCTATTGCATTTGGGATGATCAGTTCAGAAAAAGGGACCAAAATTAGAATTGTGAAGAACCTTAGAATGTGCTCAGACTGTCACCAAATGGCAAAGTTGGTATCCAAGATATATGACAGAGAAGTGATTGTGAGAGATCGGTCTCGTTTCCATCATTTTAGGCATGGTGCGTGCTCATGCAGAGACTATTGGTGATAGTTGGATATATTCCAGATTGTAAATTTGTCAATTTAACTGGTATTCTTGCACAGGGCTATTTACAGAAAAGGAGTTGAAAATTTAAACGTGGAAAGCATATACGGTGTTCGTATTTTACAAATGCGAACTCCCCTATTTCGCATTTGTCAAATGCAAATTAATTTTTTTTTAATTTTTTAATTCTTAGTTCGCATTTGACAAATGCGGACTAGGGGTTAAGTAAACGGTAATGACAGTATTAATGAGGGGATTAAATGCAGCCGTTCCCGAGGGCGCCGCGTGCCGTCATTAAGAAGTTCGCATTTGTCAAATGCGAACTCTTTGAATTTCAAACGAGTTCGCATTTGACAAATGCGAACTCCGTCTGGAAAACTTGGCAGCAGTTCCTCAACCACTTTCATTTTCACAATTCCAAATCAAAAACGATAAATTCTCTGAGTAAAAAATTAGTTTCGTGTTTACGGTTTGGATTATTTGCGATTTTAAGGTACGTAATTTTAAAGTAATTGTAATTGCTTCGGAATATGCATGAGTAGATTAAAATGTTATTTAGGGTGTTATAATATTGTTTATATTATTAGTAATATGCATGAGTAGAATTTTTATTTTATATGTATTTAATTTTTAGTAATATGCATGTTTAGGTAAAAAAATATAGGATTTAGGGAAAAAAAATTTAGGATAGGATTTATATTATTAGTAATATGCATGTTTAGGGAAAAAAATATAGGATAGGATTTAATTTTGGAATAATTTTTAGTAATATGCATGTTTAGTCAATTATATTATTGCTTTTGGATTTTTATTTTACATGTATTTAATTTTTAGTGCAAATAGTATGTATTACGTTAGCGTTGAAACAATCAAAATTTAGGTATAGAAAAATATAAAAATTATTGTAGAATTAATTAGATTTTGTAACTAAATATATGCATTTAATTTTTAGTAATATGCATGGTTAGGGAAAAAAATATAGGATTTAGGATTACTTAATTATATAATATAAGCGTTGAAACATAAAAAATTTGTGAGTGTAGGAAAAAAAATATATTCTAGAATTAATTAGATTTTAGAAATAAAAATATAAAATGCCTTTTAGGGTTTTATAATATTGTTTATATTTTATAAATAAATATATAAATTAATGCAAGTAGTTAGGGAAAACAATTAAA
>CANUEY010207218.1:0-17607 GCA_948099555.1 Croton setiger
ATAAAGGCTATAAATGAATGAAGAGGTGATTTTCTGTGAGTTAGCAACCGATTTGGATTACTATAATTTACAATTATCTACCTGTCAATATCGCCAAATCTTATAAGCACCAATCAACATTTACAATATGTACAAAATTGCCAGAAAGAATCCCTTCAATGCTTTTAATCAAAATATACACCTGCACAAAACCAAAATGGAAAAAAATATGTATATAAATTTTAAAAGACTAAGTAGACCCGAAATCCAAATTTTCAATCTTTTGGTTTCCCTCATTCCAAGCAGGTTTATATTCTCTTTTGGTAAAAGAAGCTTAAGCCATATATTTATGAAGGCACATCATTTTGCCCCAGTTTGATATTTGATTTCGGAATACATTTTCACCCGTTACTACAAATCAACCTCCAAGTTATCAATTACCAAATTCAGCAACATGTCTTTCTTTTAAGTCAGAATCAGACTTCTATAAGTATAGTTTTTGTGCTGATCGAGATATCCCAAGACCGAAAAAAATATTGTTAAATGAGTTTTGCAAGCACTTTTTATCAAGCGAATGTATAATAATCAGATAAGAAAAAGGGGTACTCACATCACAGATGGCTACAAAGAAATCTGGAGAGTACGGCACGAATGCATCAGTCAGTTGTCTTATAGTAAATTTATATTAATCCAAATCACGTTGCTGAGTGGGTCCCAGATACTTGTCCATGGACTCTTTCTTGTGCTCAGGATCAAGGCTGTAAAAAGTCCTCCCATAAGTAAATAAATGTACCATAAATGAGACTGGACCATACCAGCGCCAAATAAGCAAAACAAACTGACCTATTTCTAAGGCCAAGAAGAGCATAATGAGCTGCGCTTGCACAAGCAGAAACAGGAGCTATCGCAGCAGCTGGAACACCTTTTACAGCAGTTGCCAAGGCAGATCCTGCACTTGCTCCTCGCTGCAACTTTTTCAACGGTCTCTGAACTAATGCAGAAGCTGACTTTCCAAGACCATCACTAAGGCTCTCATATGCCTGTCCGAATTGAGAACATTAAAACCTTTAAAGACAAATATCGGTCACAGCCACACATCAACTTATGTCTAAAATTTTTCAAGTCAAGCATACAATCATATAAACATGTCCAGATTTCTTTCAGGATTATCCATAAACTAATACCTTTTTCTTCAAGTACTATATGGCCATTTTCTAGAGAAACCCATGATCACATGGTATTTAAGGTTATGCATACCTGTTGAATGCCTTGTTGAGCATTTTTTGGCTGATTACACCGTGCATTCGGCTTTGTTTTTCCTTCTACAGGCCATGATACAGAAGGAGGAATTTTTGTAAGAATATATTCTGCTTGGAGCAAAATGTCATGGACCCCTGCTGCCAAATGCACCCCTAGTGCAACAGCTTCAAGGGAGATGCTCCTTAGAAATGCAATTGTACCTGAAAAAGAAAAATTAGTCTGTTATCACAAAAATTGATTACCACTAGCATTCACAAATGAAATGGAAACATAAACAGTAAAAACATATTCAATTTAGTTGATGCCACATATAGTACTAAAATAGAGCATAACCAATAATGCTAAGGACCAATACACAAGAATTATAAGTCTATGATACAAAAGATTTAGAACCATTCAAGTTGCAGGATAGGACCAAGTAGAAAATTGTATATCTACATAAAAAACTTGACAGGGCCAAAGCCCGACATCTAAGGATGTCCATACCTTGCAATAGATAATAAACATTACCAAGGACTTCCTAATGCTTGTGGTATCATTTACATTAGCAATGTGATGAAAGAACATTATATAGTGCACTTTGATGCGTAGATGGCTATGAAATTACAATAACAATGGCTGAATTTTTGGCATATCTTCCAATGAGTGGGTCACCACAATTAGCAATGGCATCAAACTTCAAATTGAATATAAATATCCTAGTCTGGTAAACTTAGTATCACGGAATGAAGAAATGATAATAATCCTAAATATATAAACTGCTACTATGTTCAGGACTTTAAACAATGTGACTAAAGGTAAAATGGCCAGTAAAGCTTATTAGAAAGTTTTACCACTGATCAATATCTGCATGATAGTTTGAAGACTCTATTGGACAAGTGTAATAGTTATCAGCACGTTTTACCACTGATTCTTTAAAATATCAGCAAAATGACTCCAGAAGCTGATATGTCATCAAGGGGTTTGTTACTTTGATTTAATTCTCATTGTTTAGCATTTTCACATTATCTGATATGCATTACCTTACTAGACGATTAGCTTTGGTATTTGATAACAATCAGACTGAAAAAGGACAACCCAAAATTATAAACGAACTTCTAATCCAATAGTTTTACCTCTCTGCATTCCTTTGAGTACTTTTTGATCCTTCCTATAGCTCTCAACAGGTGAAGAAACAAGTTTTGCAGCACCAGCACCAACAGCAACCAAGGATCGAATGGTAGGAAGGCCTCGCAGAACTTTATGTATCTACAACACAAAAATATAATAAACAATAAATAAATAAATGAGAATAGAATTTTATACTTCTTAACAATGTAAAAGAAAATAAATAAAAAAAACCTGATTTTGAGAAATATCCTCCAGCCACTCTCCTATTATCATTTCACATACATTAGCCCAGCCATAGACACCAACAGAATGAACATGTTTCAGCTGTAGCTCAACCCCCTGCATCAATACTTAAGTCAGCATTCCATTCCCAAACATTTAGAAACATCACGTGAGACTAGTGTGAACAAGTTGCCAATAGATCAATATTTAAATACAAATTTACGCACAATCAACCATCCTGTTTGAACCTTTTATTCATAGCATTACTATGAACATCGGCCAATAGAAAGCAGTATAAACATGACATAAACTACCTCAGCCATATACAGTGCTACTCTATTAAAAAACTATGAAATACCAAAAAAAATATAAAAAATAACAAGATTGCCCCCAGAATGGTTTTTTTTTGTCTAGTAAAGGTCACTTGTTTCAAAGTACAACTGCTACAGAAAAACAACAGATATTTGTAAAATTCAGTAGTATGCAATGAAATATTCACCTTCCAAGGGACAAGATTGACAAGTTCTACATACTTCCCACCTCCCAATGCCGCTAGGTCAACACTTTGAGGACTGTAATCAACCCGGAGAACAATAGGCCAGATATCAAACTTCTGAAATAAGTGAATAGCTAAATATAATTAATATAGAGAGATGATAAAAACCCAACCTCAAAAAAAAAAAAACAATAATAATAAAACACTATTGTGGACTTGAAAAGATTATGAAGAAGAATAAAATTCTGATAGTTTGATAGTCAAGAAAAAAAGAGAGAATAAGTAATTGGCTTGTAATACAGGCTTGTGCATAACTAACCCATCACTTTTCCAAGGGCCCAACATTTGAACTTTGGCTCTAATACCATATTAAATTTATGCACCTAGGCCTAACTCTCCTCAAAAGGAGATGATTGTCTAAGACTTCTAAACCAACATTAGCTCCTCACTTAAGTTGATGTGGGATTCCTTGACAGCATGAAAGGATTAAGTAAAAGAAGCATGCAACAATGACAACATGCTCCTAGTTAATGGAAAACAGCTGCGACACTTGCCTGAAAATATGGAAGCAATGCCTCTTCTGCAATTCTATGTCCTGCAAGATTCTTTGTTGCAGATGATTTTGCAGCATTTGAATTTTGATTAAGATCTGAAGCTTCAGCTGGCGAATCTTTTGCCCCAAAAAATCCAATTAGAAAATCAAGCTGGCTCTGATGAAGTTGCAATAACATGGGTAGCAAAGCTACATGCAACCTGAAAGAGTGCAGCAATGAGTTGACATCCTACTCAAGGAGAAATAAAAAACAATCTAACAAAAAATATAAGGAGAGAAGAGAGATGGTATTGTAGTATTGTTTGACCTGATGTTGTAAGAAGATATAAAGGATCAAATAAAGAACTGTGAACATTATGATGAAATTGGTAAATATTTTACAACAATCAAACATATTTTCTGGATTTGAAGAGAAAGATGATAAAAGAACATATAAATTTTCTTTTCAGTCAAAATAAATCAAGAGAAAGACAAATGACCATATTCCATTTCCAAGTTGTCATAACTAGAGCTCTTTTTGACACTTATCAAGAAAACACACAACACAACAATCATCATCCGTAGTCCAAAAATAGGTAGTAGTTTTATCACGAGGGGAAATTTTCAAGAGTTGAATTCTTGGCTCACACATCTAGGCTTCCGCAAGCAAAGATTCAGAAGAAAATGAATTCTTTTTCTGTTTATTCAAATAACTCACAAAACTAAAATTAATAAACAAATGGCATACCGGTACTCCTCAAGAGGGGTTAATGGATCTGGTCTGACAGCTTCCAACTCCAGCTTAAGTGCTTTTGAAAAAGATTCTCTAGGTCGATCTTTTGATCGATAATATCCCAGTACCTTACAGTTGAAAAGCAAGAAAATTCCTCAAAAAATTGTGTAAACAAGATAAAAGATGGTTAAATAATCAGGTAGAGAAGGCAGATCATTTACCCGTGTCCAAGGAGCAGATACACTCCGGTCATAAAGATAAAAGTCCTGAGCTGAAAGAGAAAACTTAGAAGCACATATTCCCACAACAGGGAAAAAGTCATATTGTAATTGCATCCCAGATAACACAACCTCTAAACATGTAGTTGTATTCCTTCCATTAATACTTCTAGAGGACTCACCAACACTCTTTTCATGTGCATACCAATCAGAACCAGCAAACATCCTCCAGCTCACATTAATGTTCTTAAGAAGTAAACGGCCAGTAGCCTTTCCAGAATCATCAGATCTTGAACAGTCAAAAGGTGGAACATTATCTTCAGAAGAATCATCCAAGCTGGCTTCTCCACTTGCTTCAGAAATGTGATTTTCAAAAATGGTCAAAGGGGCATCCTTATACCATCCATTATTTCCAATTCCAATATCTCCATCCTCAGAATTCCAAGACCGGAACATGACACACTCGGATGGCGATTGCCTACCAATAGATAATTCTGATAGCGGGCGGAGTTCAGACAAGCAATAACCTTCTATAAGTTCTGGCAATGAATCATTCTGTAGGCATGAAGTTTGATTACTTTCCAGTACTATTGGAAGCATTGATCCTTCAAAAGACAGACTGTCAGAGACAATTTCAGCTCCAAGGAACCCCTCATCCAAAGAAACATGAACTTGTGATTCATTAGAAATAAACTGGCTGTCATGATTCCCATCCAAATGAAATGCATCTTCATGTATTTCATCCATCAAACCAACAATCCCAAGCTTCCTATTCATATCAATGCTAGAGGAATGCACTTGGGACATTGACGAAGCAGAAGTATCATCAGAAGTCCTATTTCCATCATCAACCTCATTCCTCTCTTGGGACTGATGCACATTATTCCAGCGAGTTTGCAAGTGCACAACTGATTCCTCCAAATCAGGGGCATAAAGCTGCTGGAGTTGAGCAGCCAACTGTATTAAACCAGCAGTAGTGTCATGGCAAGTTTCCACATAAATACGGGACTCTGAACATTCTAACACCCAGGGAAGACCATTATTACTGTTAATTCTCAAAACTGTTTCAATAAGGGCCTCCCGGGCAACTTTAACATAACCCATCTCATGGAGATACTCCACACTGTAGCTGCAACCGTGATTCTGGAATGCTTCGCAGAGAAGGAAACCGAGATCTTGCATTACAATCTTATAATCATTATCCACAGGATCTTGTGTAGTCGTATTCAAAAGAGTTAAGGAAGACGCAGCTAACAGACAACCATAATGCCGCTTGCTTAATTCCTCTCTGAAACATGAGCTCAACTCTGAATTAGGATTCTTCAAGTGGGGCTCATAACTTAAACCAATATCAATCAACTTAAGAACAAATGTAGTTGCAGAAGGTGTGTCCAAATTCGCTTTTGGCAATTTATCACCCACTTTCTCCACTTCATGAGAAGAAAAACTGAAAAAGGAAGATATCACATCCAACCAATCCAAGCGCCCGCCCACAGCCACAACAGTGCCACATCTGATTGTAATTGATGTAAATTCATGGAAGTTCTTTGGATCCCGTAGGTGTAAAATATCAGAACCAGCGAGCCTAGAAGATAACGCATTCGAACCTGTTCCATTGCCACGTTTTCTTGTACAGTTGCTACAAGAAATCAGAAGGAACTCTTGATTAGGAACTCCAGTGACTGAACCCCACAATTTACCTTCTCCATGAGCTAGCCATAAAAAACTAGCACCCATATCATTTGCAATGTTTGAAACAGACAAAATATCGAACTTTCTAATTTTCAATCTGAAAAAATTCCATGATCCAGGGAGTTCATTTTGTAATGAATTTTTAACATCCTCCTTTATATGTGGTCTAATTAAAATTTCTACAGACGTGCATTCCACAATAAATGATGTCTGAGAGAAGGACAATATTTGCCCAGATTTTACAGAGTCAGATGATGCTTCGCAGGCAGTTTCTGATGTTTGAGAAGCACACAAAGTTTTCCTCCCATCTACTGATAAACCACTGATCATTTGATCCAAAAGATGATGAAAAACACCATAATGAGAAACACCAAGATCAATCACAACTGGAAACAGATGAATATGCACAAAAAATGCAGAGCTAGAAATTAGCTCCTCCCGAGTTTGAGAATTCATGTCTTCCAGGTCCCTCATAGAAGTTACAGAGGCAAATTCGCAACCTTTTACTGTCATCCTTTTCGCATCCCTTGATTGCTCTGAAGTAACCAAGGACCTGGCTCTCTCAACTACCCAAGGACCAGTTGCAGAATCCTCTTGCCATACCATAGTAATACTAGAAAGACAGCCAGGAGCATTGCTGACAGATAAAATCTTTTGAGCAGAATATGTCTGTCGTGGTGCATCATGTAGCTTGATTCCATTATCTCTTTCGGATGTTGGATTCACTAAATAAATATTTAGGCTACCAACATTCAACTGCACGGTGCGTGTGGCTTTTGATGCATACCTTTTCCATGAACTGGCATCTGAAGAAAATCTATTATCTTGAACTTTTTCCTTCCCTAAAGTTGATGGTGTGGAAAAATCAACAGCAATAAATTGATCCCAAGAAAAGAAGCCCCCAATACCTTTGCCAGTTCCAAAAGGGAAACATATGATTACCCTTGCATTAGGTATTGATATATTACCTTTCAAATATTCTGCTGTTGACAATTTTCCAACACCTTTAAATGAATCCTTCTTCACAATCAAAAGTCCATCCTGCTGATTGACAGCAGAACATCTGCTCTGCTGACTATCTATCTTGACAGATTCTTGAATATCTGTCAAAAGATTCAGTAACATACGTATTGACCAGAAGTTCACCCATAATATGAAATGTGGCAATTGCAACGAAAACATTGTTGGTCCACTTCCATCTGATGAATCAGAATTTATAGCAAATTGGCAATGTGTGACACCAGAGGTGCTGAGCAATTTGATTTTGATCATATTTCTAGAGACAAAATCTGAAGAATTCTGTTGATATATTTCTCCAGACTTGGGATCTGTTGCAGATTGGACCAACGAAGGAAGAGACTCTTGAACATCTTCTTGCAGATGATGAATTGAGACAGTTTGACTTTCACTGTCAAGATCCATGACATCATGTCCATGAGATGCGTAATCAACAACCTCAATATACATCACTTTTCCTTCAAACCTCATTTCTCGAGGACATACCTGTTGACCTTATCAAATGTTTCAAGTTAATAGAGTATCAACAAAAACCAACAATTTTTAAGTGACATAATCAACCCAGAAGGGACTTAAATGCTCCAAGCCCAATATTACCTCCAAAGAAAAAATAATATTTTTGCATTCGGCAACTAAATGATGAGCATTTGAACCATTACTACTTCCATCATCCTTTGGGTAGCAAGGAACCTGAAGTTCGTCTCGGAAAGATAACATGATACAAATTCCAGCCAAAGACGCCCGAATGTTAGTCTGAACATGCTGCTGTTCTGTAGATAATTGAAATGGATATTAAATTACAATGCCAAAATCAGATTTCTAAAAGCCATACATGCAAATAACTTTTGTAACCTTATAAATCGGAAACACAAATTACAAATTAAGAAATGTTGCATTCCAACCATATTCAATGGCTCTCATGGATCTAAATTTGGTCCATTATATACATAACATATTCCATTATCATTAGTCAGAAAAGATCAAATCTCCTCAAAGTCTATAGGCTTACAGAAGATAAAAACAAACACTATATGAAGACAGTTATAGCATATTATTACAATCTGCTAAATACACACCCATAGAAGAGGCTTTCCAATTTCATAGGATCATTGAGATGAAGCTCAATTCTGAAACATTAAAAACTTCTTTCAGTTTGATTTCACAAAATTAGCCAATCATTGGTTTAAATGTTCGAACTTCCAGGTGCAAATTCATGAAAAGCTTGTAGACTCCATACTCCAATAACCTCATAACCAAGGAGGAATACAGTATTTAAACTTCAGAAACTGAGTGTCACAACTAGCATGTAAGTCTTTCTCACTTAAACTAGTAAACTTTTTAAAGGTTATCATTGTACTAATAAACCACCCTTTGAATATCAAAATATGATGCAAGAGACTACAGACTAGTATAACCAGCATAAAAGCTTGTACTAAAAAACAAGTAAATTTCGCAGTCGCTCAACACATTATAAGCTGCAAGTAAGTTCTCTCAGAAACCATCATGTAGTTATTAGAACATAATAAACAGTGCACATACCTGAGGGGATATGCAAAGATCCAGAAGCAAGACTGGATGCAGCAGTCAAGACGCTGAAAACAGAACAGGTCCAGTTCCACATTCCACTGCTTCCTAAAGCAGATTGTGAACCTCTCATCCCATCAAAGCATTCAAAAAACTGATCCACACTGCAAATAATCCAAGAAATAAATTTAAGATACATCCAAAACAATAGTAAATAATAAAAATTTGATAGAGGAATAACTGATCCATAGTTACATGTTCAGCACCAAGAAGTACTAGAACCATTATATGGATAATTAGATTAAAGGTTTACACAATACAGAGATGTAAAATACAGGAAAACATTAACTTATTTGCATAATCAGAGTTTTGCATGAAAAGGAGGAAATTGATTTGATAGAGATATTGTTCCACTAGACGAGAATGTTCAGTCTGTTCGTGTTCAAGAATAGCAATTAGCTTGAACAAAAGTATCCTTTTAGTTCCATCACATTTCACGTGTACCATAACAGAAGTTTCTATGTAATAAAAAAGATGCAGAGAAAGAAATAAGAGAAAGAAAGCATTGAGGACAAGAACATTCATGTTACAGAACAAGGTAGAAGACAGAATTACAGAACAGAAAAGGGTGAGAGTTGCTGAAGAAAATGAGCTCTTTTCAAATTTAAGAGCCATTTGGAAAAGAGCCGATGTAATGAGAAGCAAGAAAGCGACATAGCACTAAAAGGTAATAACAGAATTAGTTATAAAGCCACATGAGGTTAGTTGTCAAGACACGTGAAGATGGACAGGTGGCCCGATCTAATCCTCCTAATCTTGCACTAAACAATCTGAGAAGAGTACAAGAACTGAGGAAAGTATGTATAAATAGCAAGTTGTCTTCTTTGATTAGTTAGTTTTTCTTTCCCGCTTATTTCCATTTCTGTAAGTTTCTTAGAGGATCACTCAAGTTTCTTCTTTCTTCTCTTCAATTGTTCCAGATTTGTTCTTCATTTTGTCACTTCAATCAAGATTTGCATCTTTGTTAATTCAAACATATCTAAGAAAAAAAAAAGACTACATAGAAAACAGCCCGACATACAAAAACGGCCTATTAACTTAAGATGGCCCAAAAAGATTATTTTATTTTATTTTTTATAATTACACCCAACAAGGTGCTACTAATACAAAAGTTTACAAACTATGGTGTTAGCAATAGAAAGTTTACTTTGAGGTATTATTCATACAATTCGCAAATTACTCCTTATTATGAATTAAAGTTGAAAATGTAATACAAAGTTAAAATTTTGGTGAATTTGTTATATTAGCCACCAGGGAAGGACCATTCCAAATTTTTTTATTTTCAGATTTGGTCCTAAACTTAGAAGTGGGGCGAAATTGTTACAATAAGTTCATAATAGAGTGATATTGTTCCACAGGTCAAAATATGGTGAAATTCTTATGCTTCCGGAGTTAAGAGTGAAAATGTAACTTAGGCCTACAAAACCCCTCAATCACCTTTCACTTGCACCATTACAGGAGTTCTATGCAATAAAAAAGATATTGAGAAAAGATATGAGTTTGAAAGAACTCATATTTAGGCCCATGATCCAGCTTGTATATAATTTAATCATATATTTGAGATTATAGGTGTTCTTGATGATAATTTCAGGCTTAGATGTACTTTGAAAAGATTAGTTTCCAAAATATTCATTACTATAATAAGTAAAGTTCACATATTTATCATAAATGATGCTAAGAACCATTAAACTTTTTCGCATACTTTAATTTTAGAATAAAAATATGAATAGTTAAATTTAAATTGACAAAGAAAACACTAAGGTTTGCACAAACCAAATGATGAGCTGGGTCGTCTCATTTATTAATAAGCTAAACATAAGTTGCCATATCTTAGTGTAGCTCAACTAATCTGCATCCCTGTCACCATTACAAAGCTCCTTTGGGCATTACAATTTTAATGCCCATTCCTATTTTCTTCTTTTTTAGTGTCATGTTGATAACAAAACACCATTCTTACTTCCCCAGATTACCCTGCAAAATGTCTAATAAGAGCTTTAGGTTTTATTAACTGCTTTTGTTTCTGTTCAAGCCTATTTTCAATTTAAAATAGAATCCTCCACTTTGTTATCACTAGATCTAGAGCTTCTGACTTGACCAAATATTATCTGCCGAATATGGTTTTGAAATTTAGTTTCAATTCCTTATGCTTGTGCATTCAAATTGTAAAAAGTGCTTATGTGATACATTTTAGTAAATTCCTGTCAAGCTATTTGAGTTATCTTGAAAACGTTTCTGAAATAAAATATTCAAACACAGGCATAGACTGCAATAGATAAATAAAGCAATAAGCCAACAATAATTCAAAAACACATCCCTTATAGGGCAAGATATGTAACAGTGCAAGACTTACTAACCTTTTCCCAAGATCAAGTTCTTCTTGGCTGCCATTTTGGTAATTTCCTTTGGAAGAATTTGGAACCCAATCAGGTATAAGATGAGATCCAGGCAGCATATCTTCAATTGCAGATTCTCGATCAGTTGGAGAAGCAAAGGCAGAGAAAAACTCACTGTGACCAGGGATCACCTTATCAGAAGCAGCCACAGCAGGAATGCATGTTGATGAATAGAAATGAGAAGCTGTGTTCAAGTCAACACAATCTGTTGATCTGTTATATCTTTCCTTATCCCAAGTCTGGTAAATTTCCCATGTTTGTAACAACCACTTTATTGAAGTTGGCTGAAATTTCAATTCCACAGGTTCAACAGAAATGCTAGCATCCACTTTGCGAATGTCCAGGGAACCATTCTTCCATGGAATACTTAACTTTAAATTCCCTGAAAACCCACCTTTACTCCCAATCACAATTGGAGTTGTAGCATTAGAGGACCAGTTCCCTGAGAGCAAGTCACTAAAATTTGACCCCGTAGGAGGAGAAAAGCGATTCTCATCTTCAACACCATCCATCTGGAGTAGTTCAAGTACTGCGCCTTGAAATGTTATAAAGTTTGTTAGTTGACTAATTCCCAGGAAGCTCTCAACATTTGCATCAGAATATGAATCAGCATCTTCAGAAACACAAGTTCCACACTCTACATCAGATACTCGAAGAACCAAAGTTTTCTGATGCCCAAGCTTTTTCTCATCCTCTGGGTTCGGCTCAAATGCAACAATTAATTTTTTTACATTCACATGGAAGCTTGTCAAAACCCATTTCACCATCTTTGCAATTGTCTTAACTCCCTCATGAACATCGGCAGAACTAGATTTTGCGGCATTGTCCATTATATCATTCACACAATGCTGTCCTTCATTTCGCTTATGAAAATTATTATGTTCATGGAAACTACTACTGTCATTTCCTTCTTGTGATTTCATCCTCATAAAAGGTAAAGCAAGTACAATTTCAAGCTCATCCACTTCAACCTGAAAACCGTTACCATTCCAAGGCATTTTAACCGATAAACAGCCAATTGATCCTTCTTTTATAATCACTGGCGTTGCAGCTCCAAACTAGATAACCAAAACACAAGTGAAAAGCACCTATGAGAGGATGATTTGCGGACGCACTTCATAGGGCATTACCAAAAGCAAAAAGTAATTTGAAAAAAAAAAGTTAATTTCCTATGCTAGTCTCCAGAAATCAGATGAGCTAGAAGTATATGGACCAAAATCAACACAAAGCCAGAACGGGGAAATTGGAAATAAGGAAGAGCATCAAATATAAACATAACAAACTTGTCATAAAAATAAACATAAATATTAAAACTAAATATCTTACTTTCAGATTCCCCACGAAACAATATTTTCACTAATTGACTACCCATTTTAGCATCCAGCTTATTCAACTATGTTAAAATAACCACATGCATGTTTTTTTGTTTTTCCTTCCAACTTTTTAACCTCATGCACACATAATTCCACAAATTTCACGTAAAATATAGAGAATACCTTTTCATTGAGATAATCAACATTAAGGGCAAGATCACTGAGCTGAATTGTGCCTTGGCGGAGCTGTATATCAAGCTGGTCGATATCAATATCACCCAATAAGAATTGCCCCAATTTCTTCTTTAACAAAAACTTGAATAGCCGCTTTACCGCCCAACGGGAGAACACTGCCTCCGCAGATTTCGCAAAATTCCAGGTAAACATGATCAAATTTATCTCTTGAGCTATGTTTCTAATTGATATTTTTTTGAATTGAGGTAGGGAATTGAATTAGGGTTTTAGATGATGAGAAATTGAAGTTAGGGTTTGTAGGGAAGTTTGTTCTGCTTCTGCTTCTCGTGATGGAAGATTGCAAGTCATCCATCGAGAGACACAGAAACAGAGAAAGAAGATTAGGATTGATTATACATAAAAAAGAAAAGACAGATATTGAATTTGATGACTTGTTAGAGTCCTCGTCCTTTTTGATTTGGGGTTCCGTGTTGAAGTTAAGTTTGTCTGTAATATTATTTTACTTTTTATTTTAAATTATAAAATATTTGTCCTGAATTTTCAATATTTATTTATTTCGTTTTTTTCATTAGATGTGTATAACATTTTAATTAATTTCTATTGTATCCAACAGAATTATAAAAATATTCATATAATTTGACATATTAAACAATTTTGTTTTGTCTATATATATATGTTAATTTTAATTTTTTAAAATTTTATATAATCTAAAATTAGATTTTTCTATTTTGAAAAATTATTGACAGGTCTTTTAGTTTTTAAACCAATTTTTACACATTTTCCATTAGTTAAAAACAAAAGTCAAGAGTTATAACGTTCTAAAATTTAAAATTAAAATATTTATTTTAATAATCTTGAAAAATACAATTATTATTTCTAATATTATCATTACTTAAAATAAAACTAAATTCTTTTCATTTTTATCTTCTCTCCACGTTCGATCAATGACACCACCGTCAACTCCTCCATATCTGTAATCACCATCATTATCTCCCGTTAAAATGATTTGCATATCCAAAGTCATACTCACACAGGAAAACTACACATTTACTATTCCTATCACCATTTATGCTAATTTGTTACAAGCCCAAATAGAAAAAGAGAGCAAGTAACAGATTATAACAACATCACCAACAATTAAACTAGAAAATTGTAACAGCATCAAAAATTAAACCTCAAAAGAAAAATTCATTATATTTTCTCTAGTTGAAACTAGTGGGACCTTCAAATTCTTTGAAATTTTTTTTTCTTCTCTTTAATTTCTGGCACCAATATTGGTTTTTCATTGCAAATAATAGACTCATGTTTTAATTTTGCTTTGTTGCTTTGTTTCTTCAGTCTCCAATGGTGATCCCAAAACTACAAACTAAAGCAAGAGATTTATATGGTATCAATAGGCTCAACAAAAATAGCATCCAAAACTCAGCCACAATAGCCAAAAAAAAAAGTAGAACGAACAATGAGAAATGCTTTAATAGAATAAGAGAAATCTGAAGAAAGAAGAAGAGGTACCCGCGATCTAAATGAAACTCACAACCCAACCCACCGATTCCTTCCTCTAGGGCAACAGATCAGAGAAGCTATGGGTGTCAATGGAAAGATAGTGATCAAAGCTAGGAGATGGTGGTCTAGGTTCACAGGTCTTGTGACATCCCAAACCTTACTTACGTCGTTTTTGACGTCATTTCTCGTATAACATGTATTTTCATTTGATATGCATTTTATTTAATTAGTTAATTGATTTAAATGTGAAATATATGATTTGAATATGATAAGGAATAAAATTAATATGATAAACAAATTATGTTTTAACCTCGTTTACCGTCAGAAGACACAAACGGGATCCGATTAGAATTTTTGGCTCGCGCAACCGAAAAATGTTGGAAACGCGGAAATATTAAGTAAATAATTTTGATATTTTAAAATATGTTTATTAATATGAATTTAAGAGTTTTGGAACCCTAATTTTATGACGACGTTGTTCGGTTTCGATTCCGTAAATATCGTTGAGGTTTCGGAGTCGGTTTTGGCCCCCGAACCACGAATAATTTTCGATTTCCGATTTTGACGAAACTTCAAACATATGTTATACTTATTATTTTGACACTAAAAATGGACCGAAATCATGTGCTAGACCAGATTGGAGGCCGGAATTAAAAGAATCAAAGAAGAGAAAAAGAAAGGAAAATAAGATAAGTAGGTTTAGATATTTTTGGATTTGTTTAAGTTAAATTAAGTAGGAGGTGTAAAAGTTAGTCAATTAGATTGGCTTCTGGAGTGATTGTGTGACACCCCAAAACCCTAGCCTAGACGTCATTACATGCATTACGTGCATTTTCATTAAAATGCATCATTATTTGATTTGATATTTAAGTTAAATATGAATTATATGATTTGAATATGATAATGCGTGAAATGTATATGATTAAAAAGCTATATTTTAAGCTCGTTTGCCATCAAAAGATATAAATGGAGCCAATTAGGGGGTTTGGCTCGCGCGACTGAAAAATGTCGGAAACGCGTACAATATAAAGCAAATGATTTTTGATGTTTTGATATATGTTTATTAGCATGATTTTAAGAGTTTTGAAACCCTAATTTTACAACAACGTTGTACGGTTTCGGTTTCGCGAAAAATCGTCGAGGTTTCGGAGTCGGATTAGGGCACCGACTGAACCGCGAATAATTTTCGGATTCCGATTTTTACGAAACTTCAGACACGTGTTATACATATTATTTTGACACCAAAATCATTTTGAAAAACAAGTGCTGGCATGTTTAATGGGCTGAGATTTGAGATTGAAGTAAAGAAAATGAAGAAAGAAAGAAAGAAAGAAAGAAAGAAAGAAAGAAAGAAAGACTTAAGGGTTAAGTCATTAAAAAGGGAAAATTAGATATTTGGGTACTAAACCAAGCTGCTACTGGAAAGGGGTGTGCTTGGGACTTGGAACAAGAAGGGAATAGAAGGATTAGGTGGCTGGAACAGAGGGGAAAAGGGGAAAACGAACCACAAAATAGAAAAAAAAGAGAGAGAAAGAAAGAAAAAGAAAGAGAGAACCACTTATTTTATACCTTCAGAGCATCCCTAAGGTTTGTGGGAAGAGTTTAGAAGTGTTAGAAAGTGAAGAGAATAGCTAGAAAACAAAGGAGAGAGAGAGAACAAAAAACTGGTTCAGAATTCTGGGTTTTTGGGCAGTTTGAGGTGCCTACTTTGAAAGCTTGTATCTTTCAATCTAGTGTGCATGGAGGAATTTGGCTCTGATGGTTAGATAGAGGTTGTGTAGAGGAAGAGAATGTGGTCCTAGCTTGCCGGAAAACCACCAGAGGAGGACATACGAATGTCTGAAAGTTGGCTGGAAGGCCACTAAAATCAGAAAAACAGAAGCAGGAGAAAGGAAGAAGAAGATCAAAACGGCAGTGGGGACTGCGTTTTGATCAAATGGAACGCGCTCAAAACGGCAGGCAATGCTGCATTTTGATTAAAACCCCAGCGGCCAAAACGAAACAACTTCCTGCATTTTGAGCCAAATAACGCGCCCAGCACGTTATTTGGCTCCTGAACTTGTTTTTCGCATGCATTTTAGCCTTTCTAGGTAAAAATTGCATTTTGGCCTCTGAACTTGTTTTCCGCATGCATTTTAGCCCTTCTGGGCAGTCTTGCAATTGTTTTTAATTGCAGTTTGGTCCTTTAACTTTTAATTATTTATATTTTGACCCAGAAATTTTTATAAATTATATTTTGACCCTTCCAAACTAATTTCGATGTCCTGAATTCGTTTTTGACGTCAGAAATTAATTTTGAAATCATTTTGAGACCGAAAATTAGAGATTAAATATTTTTGCTAGACATTTCAATTATGAATTTGGATTTAATTTATTATTTGGTTTAATTAATTCTTATATTGGTTTTAATAATTATAATTATTATTAATTATAATTATTATATGATAAATAGAGTTTAATAATTATTTTTAATATGTTATAAAATGATTTTAAGTGGGAAAATTTTACGGATTGAGTTTACATTCATAGCAAATTATATGGATTAAATTTAAAATTTAATTATTTCAAAGAATTAAATAGTAAATCATGCATCATTCTAACGTCCCTAGCCGGTTTTAGGCCAACCGGTTCGGTTTAACACATTCTGTATGCTGGTTCTGTAATTAATCTTTTATTAATTCATGTATAATCCGAATAACCGAATATTTACTTTATCTTTTAAGAAGCAACATGCAATCCCTTTGATCTAACATACACTACCTAAATGTTTCCTTAAAATCCATATAACTATTTAATTTCATCATTTTACTTCATCAATAATCGGGTCATTATTGGTTACTTAGTTATAGCAAGATAAAAGTATGGCATGCTAAAAGGCTTACAAACCATGCTGAATGGGTCTAATAAACCACCCACTTAACACAAAAAGATAACCGAAGTATAATACCCTAGTACATGCCATAATCAAAGATCTAATTACAAAATAATCACCCTTCTTGAGATGTTGAGGGAGAACTCCACAGCCGTGAAGAGAGAACCACTAACCTCTACTATTATCACCTACGAGTTAAAACATTAACTCGCTAAACATTAAAATGCTCAGTAGATGCCATATCCGAAGTAAACATAATTTAAAAACACAATCACACATCATGATATCACTTACCTTACTTACCCAAGTTGTGCTGTTACGGAGCACTCCTCCAATGTATGAACCAGACGTTACATATGTAAATAAACATTATTTAATCATCATCAAAATGTGTCTTACTCATACTGCATGCATAATTAGTTATATCTTTATGTTCAATCAATTTGTTAGCTCTATAGGTGGAGTCCCATAAATAAGGGAACTGTATG
>CANUEY010207223.1:0-12480 GCA_948099555.1 Croton setiger
TTTGCTTAGCACTTGCTGAGTTTTGCGACTCACACAAAACGCATATTTATGTTTTCAGGTCTGTTGTCTGAGTGAAGTACTGAGACTTCACTGGTCTATTGCTCAGGTCGGTACAGCTGAAGCCTAGGCCTCTCTCCCTCATGTCACATCATCTGTATCGTTTGCATATAGACGTTTGCTTAATTCTATTCCTGTATAGCATTACTTTTATGTTTTGGCATGTATATATATATATGTTTATTAATTTTTGGGATGATAAGCATAATAACATGTAAATAAAATAAATTATAGTATTGTATGTCTGATGTTGGTGTATGTTTGTTATATATTGGTTTATAATGCTTTGGTTCAGTTAACACGGTAATTAAAATGGTAAGATAAACTTACAAAAAAAAATGACATGTTTTATAACGTAAGGTATATGAGAGGACGTTACAATTCAATTCCTGGAAGCATCTTTTAGGATTGAGGGCAGTAGAATGGCTCTTGGAAACCACAATAAGGATTGTTGTTCCAGGTTTGACAAAATAGCCATTGAGGGTTCTAAAGTAGGGATGCATTGTGATGTCCTTCTTCCTTAAACCAGGGGTTCTTTGAGGTTTGAAATCCATCTCCATTAAGTCTTCTTCTGTTGATTCATATCCCAAACCAAAAGTACCATTAGCAACCGGACTTTCCCAAGCATGCTTCGAAGGGTAGGCCTTCCCAGACTTAGCCTTATTCATCCCAGGTAGGTAAGACATTTTCAGCATCAACTTCACTATGCAGTTGATTTATAGTGCCCTAAAATCAAAGAGAACATAAGGACTTGATACCCCGCCTTCTATGAATTGGATAGTGTCATACTAGAATCCAAACAGGGTTATACTTGAATTTTTAGGATTAACCTCAAGGAGAGACTGATCCTTGGTCTGAGCTGGCTATAATTATTCCCTTGAATGGTTATGATCTTTTCCATGTAAGGGAACTTGACTTTTTGATGTAAGGAGGAGGGTATAAAAGAAAACCCGAAAGGGCAGCTTAGGTATAAAAAGCTTGCCAAGTCGAAAACCCCAAAGGGCAGCTTAGGTAAAAATTAGAGCAAAAGAAAAAATAAGAAAAAATAAAAGCCTGCTAAATTAAAAACCCGAAGGGCGGCTTAGGAAAAAATGGGCAGCTCGCTAAGTTGAAAACCCGAAAGGGCGGCTTAGGCAAAATTTAGAGCAAAAAAAAAAAAATTATACTTGGGGGAAAAAAAGTCCTAAAAGTCTAAAAATTACAAAATCCAAAATTCGGGTCAAACCCGAGAGTCAAGAATCAAAAACAAAAACTCATCTCTTAAGAATTAGTCAAAAGTCAAAAAGTCAAAATTGACAAAATTGAGTCAACCTAAGCCTCCAACTCATTGTTGGGGGCAATGTCCTTCGTGTCTTCCTTAGGCTCTGTGTCTTCTTTCGGCACTATCACTTTAAGAGTCAACTTGATCTCTTCTCCAAAATCTTCATCATCACCAACAAAGTTCTGTGTCCATCCCTCTAGCCTACCAAGTAGGATGTTCCTTCTCGGTCCCTCAATTGGCCACACATGAGCAATAAACCAAGATCGGTATTCGGAGAAGTCTGAACCTTAGAAGGGTCGGGAAGAGCCTTCACTATACGATGGTCCCTTACCCAAACTTTCAACACAGAACGCAGGAATTTCCTGCTAATAAGGGAATCATAAGCATGACCGTCTAAAACAAGCACAACTTGGTAAATGCCCATTTTTCGCAAAACGTGAGAGGCATTATACCATGAACAATGGGTAAGACCAGGAAGAAAAACCTGAGTATGGCCCAAGCTGGCTTGAATGAAGCGTGTAGTACGGTACCAAGATATGTACCATTGCACTTCATCAGACCTAGCTCCAACAACCAAGAGGTCCAGGCATCAACCGAGGGTTGATTGTCAAAATCCTTCTTATCCGATACTGTGACACATTATAAGGAATGACAGAAGGAACTGCAACAACTCGCAGATGGTCCTTAAGCCAAATTTGAAGGATGACTGGAGAAACTGTCCAACCTTCAAAACCTAAGGCTGCCTTATCCAAGCTCTTTAGGGTTTCAACCAAAATGATACCACCAATTCATTCCTTTCATCTACTAAACTAGGGGGCAAAATCGAAGGTCTCTGAATCCCAACTCACCACTAAACAGAAAACCAGTTAAAAAGCATAATATGAAGGCACGTATTGTATGCCTCATTTGTTCTGGATCTCAGGATTAGCTTCCAGAAACTCATCAATAAAAAAAGGCAGAATCACTTTCTGACCATCCATAATGATTCTTCGAGATTGCGCCCTTAAAAAGTGGAAAAGGTTTTCAAAAGAACCTAAATAGCCTACCCTGATCTCAAGCTTAACCAAAGGGCCATTCGGATCACATCCAATAATTGCACAAAACTCCTTAAAGAGAGTATACGTCTCTTCCATCATAGCGCCAAACCTGAAGACGTGCGCATCAGGATCCCAAAACCTAATGCAAGCACGAAGAAAATCTCAATCTATTACGATCCCCCTTACGGTAGTAATAGCAAACACACCATACTGCTGCAGATTAATCCTTTCCACCTTCAAAAGACCCTTAGTTCAATTACGCATAATATGGTTGAAATATGGATTCATTCTCCTTGGAAAATAGGGATTTTCGAGCCCAAAATTGGCCTTTCTCGCACACAAATCAAGGTGGTGTTGGGAAAGAGTGAAGAAAACCCTATTTATAGAAAACAAACGTCGAGGGCGCTCCGGCCGCCTTTCGGCGCCCCAGGCCGCCCTTCGCGCGGGTTTTTGCTTCCAAAACAGCAAAATCCCTTCCAAATTTGGTTAATTCCCTTCCTAATTCATGGATTCCTTCCCATTTTCACAAAATTGTTTCTTATTTCATAAAATGTCTTCTAAAATTGGAGTTTTAATTCAAAATTAGTCCATGATTTGAATCATTTTCAAGATAAAAGCATAAAATTAATAATAACAAAGAAAGAAAAATTTCTCAAAATCTCAAGTTTTATGAATGAACAAATTTCATTACACTGGTTTTGATTTTCCTATTTTGCTACTAGCATTACAAGGAATATTAAAATTGAAAAATTGTTATTTCTGGTCTCTGGGGATAGTACATTCCCCTAGATTTTTGTTGTGAGTCGAACCGGTCCCATTTGGAGAGACTTGGTTGCAATTACAACATTTGGCCTGGATGTGATTGTTGACGCTTGATTTTTGCCCCCGAAAAATAACTGATGATGATAAGAGTTCCAAGCTCGAGATATCCAGAATTCCTAATCAGCTCGATTTTTCTCTTCTCCAAAAATATTTTCCAATGTTTTAATCCATGTCGCATTTTAAGAGATTCTCAAAATTTTCCTTCTATTTACAAAAATATATGTTTTTCGGTGTGTTTTTATTTTTCAACTTTGCAAAAGAAAAATATAAAAAAAGAGAATTTATAAAGAATGATTTTTTATTTTAATCTTAAAAATCAATTTTAAGATTAAAATGACAAATGTTCTATATTTTATTTTCAATTGATTTTTATTTTGATTTTAATCGTAGTATGTTTTAAGTTTTTAATTTAATTAATTAGAAAATTAATTAGAAGGATTTAATTGAAAGAATTTGGAGAAAAATAGTAAAAATGATTAAATTGAAGAGAAATAAAAGAAGTTAGGAAAATTGGGGAAGAAAAGAAGGGAATGAAGGGTATAATAGCAGACGGACCAAAAGAACTGTGGGGCAAATTAGAATTCTGGAAAATGCTGAGGAGGAAGGCGTGAGCTGGAAAATTAAAGGTCGAAACGACGTGTCGTTTTGACCAAACGATGAGACGCAGAGAAGAAGAAGCATGAAAAGTGTTAGGAAAGAACTAGGGGCAGTTTGGTAATTTTACAAATTGATAAGGACCAAATTGTAATTTTGCATAAATTGTGTTGTTAGTTTGATAAATTTGTATGGCTTGCATATTTATGGTCAATTATAGAAAATTGCATGTTTAGGGGATGAATTAAAATTCTGCATTAAGTTAGGGACCTTTTTGTAAATTTCCAAAATATAGAGACCACTTTGTGATTATGCATGATTTGTGTCTTTTCTATTAATTTTGGCTCATGTGTGGACTGTTTTGATAGCTTTTGAATGTTTTGGGGCTGCTCGGTAATTTTCATAAAATTAAGGGTCTTTTCGTAATTTTCCAAAATTTCAAGGACTTTTCTGTAATTTTTCATAAATGTTTCGTATGTATATTTTATATGTTTTTGGGGTATTTTGGGGTTTTAAATAAATAATTCGGGGACCAAAAGGGTAGATTGTAAATTAAATAAGGACGGTTTGTAATTATTTTCTCCTAATCGGAGAAAAAATAATTTTAATTTCCGCACTTTAATTGCTTTCAATAATTGAATTTGATTTTTGCAAATGACCAGAAACGTCATTTAGGAACATCGCTAGTTTAATCACAGCAACGACATTTTTATTTCAAACTTAAATTTTGGAAAGAAAAACAAACCAGAGGCCGGTTTTACCGGGCGGCGATTTAAGTAAAACTTAAACCGTCGTACTTTACCCCTAACCCAAAATCTCTGATTTTTGACCAATGCCTTTTCTAAAATAAAACGGAGTCATTTTTGTAAAATAAAATGGGTGTCCCGAAATCGGGTGGTTACTCTTTAAAATATTTTTAAGACCGATTAGTTTCGGCACGCGCAAAACCCAAAAATGGTTTTGTCACCTTTAAACTCATTTTCGGTAAAAACTCGGGAAAATCCCTCTTCCCGTTGGCGGTCAAAATCGGGCCGTCAACAGTTTGGCGACTCTGTTGGGGATTTTACAGTCAAAATTCCGATTTTTATTAACTGAAATTTTGACTGTAATTAGGGATTAACTCTATACAGTTTGTTTTCTTTCCAACTTTTAAGTTAAAAAAAATTTTTCAGAAATTTCAAAAAAAAAAATTAATAAAAAGTGTCGTTTGGCGATTTCCGGTCATTTATTGCGTGTTTTACTGCTTTCCTTTAATTCTGTTTTAGGATTTGCATTGCATAATTCATCATCTTCTATCTCCGTTCTACCCTTATCACCATCCGATAAGGTTATCAGTGCGACCGGCTGCTGCTTTCCCGAAAATTTTCGGATACACCAATCGGAGTACTGGTAATTCTTCTCAACCGTAAGTCTCATACCGAAATGGTATATAAAAGGTTAAGGCCTCAAAACCGAAACCTCGCTTACGGAACCCAAGATTTGTCAAACCCGACTAAACCACATATAGTCGACCATAGCTACTTCCGTTTAGGAAATTACCCAATTTGATGTGCTGTTGCTTTGAAACATCATCCTAAATGTGAGAGTTATCATCAATCTCAAAGTCCCCCGCTGACTGTCGAGATTTAAGCCAAAAATCCTAGGGTTTTTAGAAATCAGAATTTTTGACCAAAACGAATCCGTGTGCGGGCGATATAAGGGTAGAGCTCATGCATTTCCTACCACCAGTTCCCCTATTTGTGTATATAATATTTCTGTCATGCATTACGTAACGTGATTTTCTGTTTCAGCCATTTTTAAGAGCCGATTACAGTCATGGTCCATGGGCCTTAACCTTCAGTCGGTTGTTAAACTTGAATCTTTTTGCCGAGGAAAGCAAGATAGCTCAATCCCGAGCACAGTACCAAAGTTCCACTGATAATTACTGTCAGAAGTCAAAACAAAATTCGAAAACCTAAATTGCAGCCAGAAGATATTTCGGTGGCCATACATTTGAAAATCATCCAATTATGACGTTCAGCGTCACATCCCTTTGAAATGTAATTGTCCAAAAATGTACTATTGCCAACAGTTGTAATTCAAAACCTTCTGTATAAATGAAAAGGAGATTTTTAGTCATTATATTTCTGATGTCTTTTGAAAGTGAGAATGTGAGAACAATACAAAAACAAAAAAATAGAAAAACAAAATAGAAAAAAAAATCGAAAAATAAAACCCTGCTTAAGCCACAATCGCGCTTAAGGCAAAAAGAAAGGGTAAAGAGAGAAAATGATTAAATAGAAAACCAAAAAATGGCTAGTTAATGACAAAAGACACCCTAAATGTAATCGGTTAAACTATACTTGCCTACTCTGACAAAATTTTTCAAGTTCTCCAACCGGCTGCGGCGAAAGGACGGACGGCCCATGACAGTCAATCGGCACATTAGAGTTGCATTCATCTTGTTTGTTTAAATTTCTGTAAATAACATTCATGCATGCATACATGCATCATCTCCTAACAGATTTCCACTTTACAGCCATACAGCTACCATAGCTTCCCGAAACTATAAGCTCTGGAGACCGAGGTGGCGGAGAATTCACGAACGACTTGTCAGAGCATCCCGTTCACCCAGTGTCAGCATCTTAAACACTAAGTCCCCAAAAATGGCTAAGGAAAGTTTGAGCAAGGTTACCGAGATCAACGATTTCGAAGCTGCAATAAGAAAAATGAGAGCCGAAATGAAGGCCGAGATGGAAACTGAAATCAATACCAGGGTCCAGAAAGGAGTTGCTCATGCTCTAAAGAATATGAATATCGAACCTTCTCAATCAGCACATCCAGTTCCCAAAGATACTGGTAAGAAACCAATGAGGTACCAGATCGACCCAGAGCTGTACCATCAAGACCCTGAATTGTACAAACAACTGTTGGATGAGAGTATAACCCCTGTGGAAGAGGAAGAATCAGATGAGGTAGTGCAAATTGGGGGCAAGAACAGAGTCGATTCTATAGTCCGAAAGATAGAGGAACGGATTGAGAAAAAGGGGGCCAGAGCCGAACCTAAGGGCGAGAAGGAACCTTCTGAGGAGTTCAAACAGTTGAGCAAATAGTTGGACAAGATGAAGACCTTTATGAAGGTCAAAGGGCTTACTGAGTTTCTGGATGACAGCGACGATGAGGACTTGAATTTGAAGAAAGCTACACCTTTAGCTTACAAAATGCCAAAATTCTCTCTGTACAATGGAATGGGCAACCCGAGAATTCACTTAATGCAATACAAGTCCTTGATGGAAATCAGTGGTAGCCCACCGGAGGACATTACCAAAATGTTCCCTCTGTCTTTAGCTGGAGCAGCACATACCTGGTACTACGATCTCGATAAGAAGAAGACGAGGGATTGGAATGAACTCTCTGCTCTGTTTCTCAAAGAATATGCCTACAATGCTGAGATGGATGTGGGCATGAGAGATCTAGAAACAACTGCGCAGAAAGTAGATGAGCCTTTTGCAGAATACCTAATGAGGTGGAGGTCTAAACTGTCACAGATGAAGAATAGACCAGACTCTGAGGAGCAAATTAAGCTATTTATCAAGGGAACCCTTCCTCAGTACCGAAGCAAGATGTACTGCATGCCATTGGAAACTTTTGCTCAAGTTTACAAAGTGGGTCTAAGCATCGAAGATCAAATTAATGAGGAAAAGAGATATGCTCAAAAGTTTAGACAGTCTGGGTACCAGGGTAATGGAAACAAGTCATCCGGGTCAGGTAGCAAACCGATGATGTCACCAATGGATGTAGCAACTGTCAGAGTTCCAAGAAAATTCTCTAAGCTCACCCTACCAATGTCAAAGGTGCTGAAGAGGCTTCAATCACAAGGCCTTCTCTAACCTCTCGACACACGACCACCAAACACGCTGGCCAACAATTATAATGAAAGAGCTTACTGTGAGTTTCATCAGACCAAAGGACATGATACAGACAGGTGCACCAGGTTAAGGCACGAGATCCAGAATCTGATCGACGAAGGGAAAATACCTGACCCGGAGAAGAGTAAGCCCAGCATCAAAGCTAATCCACTTCCGAACTACCGCAGCGTAACTCCGTCCTGAGCCTGACTAGTTGAAAGCGAAGAAGGAAGCTTCGTGATTCAGACTCAGTTTTTTGCTTTTGATTGTCTAAAATGCTGAACAATTATCTACTTTCAGAACAATGTTTGTGTTAAGTTGCAGTACTTTGTTTTTATCTACGTGTTTTCATTAAGATAATTTTCATTACTTCAAGTTGCTTTTACACAATTTTTGTGAGTTTTGAGCCCAAACACTGATAATTTCTTTCGTGAGTGAGTTCACGTGCTCAGCTTAAGATTCCTAGAACTTACTTCGCGACCTTCCTAAAGCTTAGGTTAGAGTTGCAAATTCAAAAATGATAAAGGCAATTAGGAATAACCATTTAGCTTAAAAAGCCAACCCAATTGAATAAGCCTCTAGATGAGCCCATTCTAGCCAAAAATAAACTGATCATTTCTAAAACCACACAATAAACTAGCCAAAAGAAAATAATCTCTTCAGTCACCCTTTTGAAAGAATCACATAGGTGGAAATCTAAGAGAAGAATAAAGAATAAAGCAAAAAATAATAATAATAAACAAGGAAAAATGACGAAATATGAAAAGGAAGTGGAAATGACAAGTGTGATAAAAACATAGAAAAAAATAAAAAAGAGAACAAAACAACAAAATCAAAAAGAAAGAAGAAAGAAAGTAAAAAAAATGAATGATGAGAAAAGAAAAATCATCAAAATCAAACGTCAAAAGAAAGAAAATGAAATGAGAATAAAAAGTGAAATAGGAAAAAAAAAGCTAAAAGAAAGAAAGAGTTAAAAAAAAAAAAAAACTCTTAAGGAGCAAAACAAATTGAAAATGAGAAATACTCTCAACCAGAAAGCTGTCAATGCTTCAAACAATACACTAAAATGTGATTCTTTCAAAATAAGCCGAAATTTTCCTGTTTTAACCAACCTTAAACCAGGCCCCATTACAACCAAATAAAAGATCTTTTGATTTGGATTTGCAACCACTTAAAGTGGAGGTTAGGTTTCGAAGCAAGCCTATGGTGACTCTTAGCTCACCGCTGTGAACACTGAGTGCACACACAATAACCATTTTCAAATACATGAGTGAAGTTGTGAGTCTGAGTGACTTAAAAAAACAATTTGAAGTGAAGCAAATTATCTTGGTGAAAATACCAATATAAAAATGAAGTACTGATCTGTATTGGGTTGAACAGTTTCTCTAAAGGGTCAGAAACCAATTTGAAAATGAACAATAAGGTTAGCCTTCCAAAGATCAGGAAGCTTCTAAATGGGAAAGTGGTTCGATTGCTCCAGTTAGGGGACAACAGACTTGTAGGAAGAAAGATAAGAAAACACCTGGGGGCATGGAAAAGCTCCGACAAGTGAAAAGAATCCGAAGAGGATATTCAAAGAAGTGTTACAGAAATGGACACCATGAGAAAAGCCATCAAACTTGGTCCTGAAACGGGATCTTTTGGAAGTCAATTGTGAATTTTGCGCCGCCCTGGTCGTTTTCACGGCTTGCAACCGGTGCATTAGAATAGAATTGCATTTGGAAAGCCATGCATACATGCATTTGACTGACAACACATTTGCATATTTGAATTTGAGTTTTGCAGGAATAAAATACCCTATGCATTAGAGGAATCAACAATCAAAAAGGGAAAAGTCAAAGACAACAAAACTTCTCAACAAAAAAGAGAGACCTTCCAACAAACAGTGAACCACAAAACTTCAGAACAATAGTGAGATTTCCTGTCAAACAACAGCAAGTGATTATCTTCGGAACAACAGCCAGAGATTTCTCGTCAAACAACAGCAGGCGTTTTTCTTCAGAACAACATTCAGAAGTTCGTCAAACAACAGCAGACGATTTTCTTTAGAACAACAGTCAGAGGCGTCAAACAACAATAGGCGATTTTCTTCAGAACAACAGTCAGAGGTTCGTCAAACAACAGCAGGCGATTTTCTTTAGAACAACAGCCAGAGGTTCGTCAAACAACAGTAGGGGATTTTCTTCAGAACAACAGCCAGAGATTTCTCGTAAAACAACAGCAGGCGTTTTTCTTCAGAACAACATTCAGAGGTTCGTCAAACAACAGTAGCCGATTTTCTTTAGAACAACAATCAGAGGTTCGTCAAACAACAGCAGACGATTTTCTTCAGAACAACAGCCAGAGGTTCGTCAAACAACAACAGGCGATTTTCTTCAGAACAACAGCCAGAGATTTCTCGTCAAACAATAGCAGGCGATTTTCTTTAGAAAAACAGCCAGAGGTTCGTCAAACAACAGCAGGCGATTTTCTTCAGAAAAACAGCCAGAGGTTCGTCAAACAACAGCAGGCGATTTTCTTCAGAACAACAGCCATAGATTCGTCAAACAACAGCAGGCGTTTATCTTCAGAACAACATTTAGAGGTTCGTCAAACAACAGCAACCGATTTTCTTCAGAACAACAGTCAGAGGCTCATCAAACAACAGCAGACGATTTTCTTCAGAACAACAGCCAGAGGTTCGTCAAACAACAGCAGGCGATTTTCTTCAGAACAACAGCCAGAGATTTCTCGTCAAACAACAGCAGGCGTTTTTCTTCAGAAAAACATTCAGAGGTTCATCAAACAACAGCAGGCGATTTTCTTCAGAACAACATTCAGAGGTTCTTCAAACAATAGCAGGCGTTTTTCTTCAGAACAACATTCAGAGGTTCGTCAAACAACAGCAGGCGATTTTCTTCAGAACAACAGCTTGAGGTTCGTTAAACAACAGCAGGCGATTTTCTTCAGAACAACAGTAGAGGTTCGTCAAACAACAGCAGGCGATTTTCTTCAGAACAACAGCCAGAGGTTCGTCAAACAACAGTAGGCGATTTTCTTCAAAACAACAGCCAGAGGTTCGTCAAACAACAGCAAGCGATTTTCTTCAAAACAACAACCAGGGGTTCATCAAACAACGGTAGGCGATTTTCTTCATAACAACATTCAGAGGTTCGTCAAACAACAGCAGGCGATTTTCTTCAGAACAACAGCCAGAGGTTCGTCAAACAACAGCAGGAAATTTTCTTCAGAACAGCAGTTAGAGGTTCGTCAAACAGCGGGCGATTTTCGTCAAAACAACAGTCAGAACAACGGTCAAAGTTTCGTCAAACAACAGCGGGCGATTTTCTTGAGAGTAACAGTCAAAGATTCATCACCAACAATACTTCGAGGTAAGTACTCTTATCTTCGCGTCAATTGATACTTTGATATAAATTCGTGCTTCGCACAATTTACATCAAAGTGGGGGCAAACTGTTGACGCTCAATTTTTGCCCAAAATCCAAAAATGAAAAATAGTCAATAATGAAAATATTTTAGCTCGACGAATTTCTCAATTCCAAATCAATTTTTTTTGTTTTGAAAATGTCCCAAAATTCTCCTTCTTTAAATTTTTCATCCTTCAAAAAAATAGTAAGTATATATATATATATGTTTGTTTTCGTTAGATTAATTTTTGTTTAACCTAGTGAATATTTTTATATTTGTTGATTTAATTTTTAATTAAAATTTATTTTAATTTATGTATATATTTTGAACTTATTTTAAAAAAAAAGAATTAAAGAAAATGAGTAAAAATATTTAATTAGATTGGTTTAAATTTTAATTTAATGTTTTAATTTGATTTTTAATTTGATTTATTATTATTATTATTATTATTATTATTATTATTATTATTATTATTATTATTATTATTATTATTATTATTATTATGTAGAAAAAGAAAATAAAAAAAGAGAATTAAAAAATAGGGTGAAATTGAAGGAAATGAGAAGAGGAGGGAAAAATTCGAAAGTTAAAAGAGGGAAGGAAGGGTTTATTTGAAGAAAGAATGAAATAACTGAGGAGGAAAATAGAAATATGTGAAAGTTAAAGGAAGAAGCGCGCCTGAGAAGGGAACAAACGACGTCGTTTCTGCCTTTAAAGAAACGACGCTGTTTTACTCAAACAGAAAACAAAAAAAAATAAAGAAACTTGAAAAGAAACAGATTGAACAGAAGCCAACAGAAAACGAAATCGAGGGCAAAAGGAATGGAAACCAGAACAGGGAACTTGAGGGTTCCCAATTGAAATCGAAAGAGAGAGAGAGAGAGTCGACAGCCTCTGAGGAATGACGACGAAGGATGGAGACAGAAAGACGGAAAGCTAAGCAGAAGAAAAAGCGGAAAAGGGAAGAAGCAGACGTTTGAAAGGGATTGAACGAGACGCGAAGACGGCCACAACACAGAGGGCTTTTCCTACAAAAGGCAGAAGGAGCTTGATTCAAAGAGGAGGGAGGAGAGCATTCTGAGAGCTTTCCAATTCCAGAGAAAACTAGTAAGTTGTTCTTAAAATTTTTAGGGTTCTGTAATTAGGATTTCAATTTGGAAATTTAGGGATTTCTGAATACGAAAATTAAGGTTTGTAATTAAGGGAATTTGGGACATTTGATTCGAAATTGGGGTTTTCTTCCCTTCTTGTTTCGAAATCAATTCGAAATCAGAAAGTGGATTGGGGATTTTTATTAGAAATCTGTAAACAAAACATCTATTCTTGTAAAGAACATTGGAAGCCATTTCTGAGCTGGAATCAAAGAATTCTGAAAGCTTAACTTGAGGTATTTTTCAGTTTCTATTCCATTTAAT
>CANUEY010207287.1:0-37827 GCA_948099555.1 Croton setiger
CGTAAAAAGAAAGTAAGTTTACATTCAAATAAATTAATTAATTACTAGATTTTTTATATTTTTGTTAAATAATTGTTTCCTGTTATAATATTTATAGGAAAGAAATGAAGTTAGCAAGGAGGTGATACTACATTGAGCATCACTTTTTCAAAGACACTTCAAAGAGCGTCGGATATTTGGTTGGAATTTATTGAAAATTTTTAACATTTGTATCATTTTATGAATACTTATTTTATTTGCTTTATTTTATATGTTTGTTATGTTGTTGTTGGATTAAATTATTATGGTTTTATTGAATATTGGACTTTGAATGTTACATAGATTAAAGAAGGATTTGAAATGAAATTTCTGGGTTTTTTTACTAAGTATTAACGAGCTCGAGCTCGAGCTTAAGGATGAAACGAGCTCGAGCTTAAAAACGAGCTCCAATCGAGCTCGAACTCGAGCTTATGTACGAGCTCGAACTCGAGCTCGAATGCTACATGAACGGGCAAACTACCGAGCCTCTCGAGCTCGAATGCTACATGAACGGGCAAACTACCGAGCCTCCAAACGAGCCGAGCTCGCGAGATTCAAACTAATCGAGCTAGCGAGCCTTAAACGAGCCTTGCTCGCGAGCCTTAAACGAGCCAACTCGTGAGCCTTAAACGAGCCAAGCTCGTCGAGCCGAGCTCGAGCTTTCATATTACTAAACGAGCTCGAGCCGAGCTTTCATTTTGAGCTTGAACAAAAGCTCGAGCATCACAGTACTCGGCTCGGCTCAGCTCGTTTGCACTCCTAATAGCGAGGGAGAGAAAAAAAATTAAAAATATTTGAAAAACAATAAAAGAAACATAAATGTGTAATAAAAAATAAAGCGATCTATTTTTATCTAAAAATATATTTAGAAAATCTATAATTGTCTAAAATATACCAAAGAATTTATTTTTATCCACAAAATTGAAAAAAAAAACGCTAGTTTCATCAAATTTTTTTTTTTTGGAAGAATGATATATTGTACGGAAATGGCAAGGGGCATATATTCAACCACTAATTTTTTTTTACAATTGCAAATAATTTAAATTGAGCAAAATTATGGAAAACATGAATATTTACAGTTTTTTCAGTAATCAAATTAAAAAGAATAACCAAAAGGGCCTATTTTATCTACAAGTTTTCCTTAAAGTATATCAAAGGTATACAACAAGTATTTGGCACCAACGGCAATCTGACACAGATTTCGGCGAGACTTAAAAAATAGATACTCCATTATAACTCAATAGAAATGCCGAAAATTGTATTCTTCTTCTTCTTAATGTCCTCCCATGGATTTATGCTTGAAAAATGCATTATATTTTGATTGGTTTATGACTTTATTTTTGACTGGTTTCTTTTTCGATTTTTTTATCAAATTTTCAAACCATTGTGTTTTTATGTAACTGGCACCAAACCCAGTGAAAAATCACAATTTGTTCCACGAAAATTCTCGATCCAGACATATCTCTTCAATTTCTCTTTAGTTTTTAATGATTTATCTGAAAAAATGGAAATTGTTTTCTACTATTGCGATTGCTTCGACTGATTTTCTTTTGGATTTCGCTTGTGAGCTGGAAGATCAATAGAAGCCCTACGGAATTGCGACCATGCTGGTTTCTTCATATCATTTTGAAACTAGTCTTTAGTGAGCGGTGGCGGTGGTATCTAATGGAGCGGCGACTGTGGGAAGTGGATAGTAACAAAAGATGAGAGTTGGCAACCTAGCAGCCATTTTAGCTTTTAGTTTCACCCATTTCCATTTTTCCCTTTTGAATTATTGGGCTGGAAGTTTCAACAAATGGAATAAATTTTGTAGCTAAATCCCTACATCCCCAAATAGTAATAGAAAACAATTTTTTTTAAAAAAAAAAAAATTAAGGTACTTATATATTAAGATATTGATGAAGTACCTCCAAAATAAAATCCTAAGGACTAATAGTCCACTAACAGAAAACAAATTTTTAAAATTGAATATGGTAATAGTTATATTTTTAAAATTGTGTAAATATTTAAATATTTTTCTTTTACCTTTTATTAAATTTATTAGGGCAGCAGTTTACGTTTTTTATAGCTCCACCTTCTTCTTCATCTCACAACCGCTTCTCCACCTAACCTCGTTGCTCATGCGGATACTTAGAGTATTTTTGAAGGAAAAGATGAGGTATGGTAAAAGAGTTGTACAATGTGATATATGAATCATATACCCTTTATATATGAAACATATATACTATATGGATATTCATATATCGTAATACATGAGCCATTGGTATGAATTTTTGCACGAGCCCTTGGTATGAATTTTAGCAGGTTTTGCCAGAGAAGAAAGGGGTTTAGCAATTGTAATTCAAAATGTTTGCCATTTTTTAGTGGGATTCAAGAGTTTCCGTTGTGATTTTAGTCAGGAACGTGGAATTAAAATGATTCCGACGTGTATTAAACAAAAATTTGTGAGTTTTTCGGTGAATTTTGGCTTGAATTCATGGAGGTGGCCTTGCCGTTTTCTCGTCGAAAAATTGGGTACACCGAAATTATGGCAGACGGTAACGAGATAAGCTAGGTGCGAAATTAAACCCATTAGAAACCTGTAATATATCTTATGTAAACTTGTAGCCAAAACTAAACTTTTTGGCTATTATTTTCTTTTTTTAGATGAATTTTCTTTTTATATTGTAAAAGCTTTAACTGTTCTTTTTGGCTTTTTTTTTTTCCCTCATTCTTTTATATTTGGTGTTCATTTTAGATAAAACTCATTTTAAAGTTTTGTGCTATAGAAATATTGCAAATGCTATTTTGCATTTTTTGCCCAACTGTTAACTCAACTGTTAACTGCTATCTATGCCCAATATGCATATAAACAGAAGGAAAAGAATAGAAAATTTGATGTTGGCAAGATAAACTACTTTAGAAATAGAAATCAAAAATTTGATGTTGGCAAGGCAAAAGCACAAGAGTCAAAGAAATTCCGTACATGATCTTCTAGAGTTGTAATGGAAGTATGATACCAAAATGCAATTTGTAATTTTCTTACACGACTTAGCTGTCTGTTTGTCTCCTTCATTTCTCCTCTTCATAGGCCGACAAAACCATTAAAAGCATGACTCTGCAATATCTTCCCCAAACCACTCCACTTCTTCTTCTTCACTCAAGACTATATCCAATTCTATTCATTTTCAATCACTAATTTAAAAATCAAGTTTCAAATGGGATATATTTTCTTTGTTATTTTAGAAAATGAAGCTAATAATAAAACCAATTAATTTAGTGGGAAGATATAATTGTGATTAGGCATCATAAACACCACCGCCACAATCAAAGCTTTAAATTAGGAAAGACAAAACTCAATTTGGATTATAATTTTGTCAAAATTTAGTACTGACGAGTTGTCTGTTTGTGGGCTCAGTTCCTTCCTCGTGGGCAACACCGCCATCTTTAATTGATCAAGAAAGAGGACCCACGTAGATTGAGGGATGACATGTAATGTTAGATTAGATCTGGTCCGTCTGATTTGTTGCACTTTGTGGAGAATGCGAAGTGAGTAGAGTCAAAGCAGACGTTTACAAAATGTGCACCACCTTACTTGTTTATATACTAATACTAATCTCTCATTTTCCAGCCTTGCATGTTAGTACTTGTCTACCATTTTTTGACTTTTATTTTTCCCTTTTACATTGTATATACTATATTCTATCATGATTTTTATATTCCATTTTTGGGGTGTTACGTATTAGTGTTGTGAAAAATCGTAAAGTATAAATCATAATAAAAAAGATTTAGAGTAACCATGTATGGTATGTAAAATTTTCATTTTTTTTTATGTTCGAAGAGCAACAACTTAAGCTGATTTATAGATATTTTGGATTCTTTAATTATATTTTGGGTGTCTAATAAAATTTTAAATCTATATATAGAAAAGATGAGCAGAATGATAGAAAAATCAGCTATCAATATTAAATTTATGAACATTTCTTTTTTTCAATATTCAGTGGTTAATTTTCGTATTGGTTAACGAAATTGAAAGTTCGGTAATAACTAAAATATCAAAACTTAACTAACCCAACTTTATCAACATCGTTTTTATTATAAGACCAAATAAATAAAATATATGTTTAGAGCAAGAGTTTGTCATTGTTTTTATTTAAAAACGTTAGAAGTATAATTTCATATTTCCTTTGTTGCTTTAAAAAATAATTCCCTGCATCATGCTTTTCATTTTTTTTTTTTTTTTGAAGTTCAGTTTCATGCCTTATGATGTTATGAATCATATATATATTTATTAGATTGGAATGATTTCGGCAAATACGTAAGAGCTTGTCACAATTTTTCAAAAGTCATTATATACTTATTTTTCTTCATAAACAGAAAATAACATACAATTGAGCGCAGTTTGTTATATCTACCCTCACCAACATTTGTACTATAACGTTCAAAATTTAGAATTTTTTTTCTTCTTATTTTTAGATAAGCGAAAGAATAGAATCCAATCAGAAGACTTAATTAAATATTAATTAGGGTGTAAGTTCATAGATTTTGCTTAAGGTTTACTTAGAACGTAATCTTGATTATAATTTCATTTACCAAATAATTAAAGTCATGTTCAAATATATATTATATATAATAGATGAAAGGTTTATTGAAGTTATGTGGCACAATTAGATTATCATTTTTGTTTATTGTGGGAACTTAAGAAAGAATAGTTGATTTCAAACTATTTTGGTAATCTAACTTGAGAATTATCTTTTGTATATTTAATATGGTCATTATTCATCATAATTAGGTTTTTAATGGCTTTTTTTAACTAATATGCGTGAAATTTCAAGAATTCATTCTCTTTTATTATAAATATTTGGTTTTAGCAACGTAGATATGTATGAAAGTATTAATCATATTCATTCTCTATATCTAACATTATCTTTTTGTCAATCAACACTATCTTCTCTTATTTATATTTATTCTCATAGATTAGATATGTTTCCAGATAAAACATGCATCAGTGCATGGATTGAATAGAAATTGTTCTATTAGGTCTCTTAGCTTCCAATTATTAATTTGTTTCAAATGTTATTTTTATCTTTTATAATTAATTTGAATGTTATATGTTGTATTTTTTTCATTTCTACTAATTTTTCATTTGTGAGATATTTTAATTTTTGTTATAAAATAAAAATTTGTAAATTATGTTATTTTTAATCATAAAAATTACACCACGGGTGCATTCTAGTGTTCAAAAACACACAACCAACATTTTCACTCATATTTATAAGCTACACAGCACAGCCGTCACTTTACATGGCTGGCTGCTTTAGTTTTGGTTAGAGTTGCTGTTCAAATTAATGCAATTCGATTGAGACTATTGACAAGCTTTTATATATATATATATATATATATCATGCTTTGTACATGATTAAATTTTACTATAATTAGGTTTCATCTGAATATTTTATTTACATAAAAAATATTTTTTGAATTTTAATTAAACAAATGTATTATGAAAACGGATAGTCTAAATATGAATGCAATCTAGCACATAAAATATCATTGTAAAACATTAAAACTATATTTGTAAATCAATGGTATAGTATTTCAAATAACTATCTAAATTTTAATTTTTGAATTGTTAATGTTTTGTAAAGAATAATAGAAACAACAAAGAAGTAATAAATATTATTTAGGAGTAAATTGTTTTGTAGAGGTCTGTAAGTAAAGTAATAAGTGTGAGTTTTGGAAGAATTAATATGTTAAAATGAAAGTAATAGGAACATTATCATTTTCTTTCTTCAGGATTTTGGTAGTTTTTCCTTTCTTTTCCCAGCTGCCCGACTTCATATTACAACTCCCTTCCCTCCTTAATTAACTCTCCTTTCTATCACTCATCAAATCCCATTTATTATCCGTTTAGCCTATTATTTGGATCCGTTTGAATATGAATTCGCTTCTGCATGTCTAATTATAATTTTGGATATTTTTTATACTATGAATTATATTTATGTTAATTTGTAAAAATTTGCATTTTGAATAATACGGATTTGATTAGATATTTTTCACTATCCGGCGAATCACAGTCTTCGCAACTCCAATTCGGATATTACATTTTTTTACTTTCTCATTCATTCCTCTACCTCTACATCTGTCAAGCAACAACTTTATTCATTAAATTTGACAAATTAAACATTTAAGTTGAATCAAGTAAAATATTATATCTTAACATAAAATGGATAGTCTGAACTTTTTCTTTTTACTAACAGTAATTTAGACGGAAAATTGAAGAAAAGACCTCAAAGTAGAATAACTTCAAATATTATGGGACATGTGAATATATTTTTTAAAACACAAGAATATGAGAGTAAATTAGTATAAATCTCATGAATTCCGTAGTAATTCTTTTAAATCATAAATTTCAAGAAAAATAATTATTTAACTTTTAATATTTTCACATGTGAAATTAACCATTATTTTTTATAACATTAGCTTTTAGAGATTTAAAGTATAATTTTATATAAAATACTAATTTATTAATCATTACTAAAAAATAACTAATATCTGCTCAAACAATACATTTCACACTCAAAATGCCAAAGTATACTCTCCACGTTAGTTTGAAACAAAAGTAAAATTAACTAAAAGTTAAAACCAATTAATAGCTCTAATGAAACAATATTATATAGTATATAGAGTGTTTAGTATGAGATTAATGTAAAACTTTAATTCATACCCATAACTAATTGATCAAAATTTGAAATGTCAGCATTACTTATTAGACATGTTATGATCAACTCATGATTTCGCATGTACTACAAAAGTTAATAAATTTAATGCGCAAGTAAATATTCAACGAACAAAATAAGTATATATACGTGACATTTAAACCAACCAACTTATTGCAGTATTTAAAGTAGTATTTTTTTTTTCTTTAGAAACAAAAATAGAATTAGCATATATCAACACAATAAGAATCAAATTCAGGAAATGGTTTAAACACTAATTAATTTCTAAAAAGTGAACGAGACTAAAATAATTAGAGATTTAAGAAAGAATTAGGTGAGGGAGTGATGGAGTCAAAATCCATTTGTGGATTGTTTAAAATAGAATAGAGCAGTTAGAGACCAAACTTGCAAGGCAAGCCATTGGGAATGTTTTTATTTTGATTTTTTTTTTTTTCCAAATGAAACTTCGCTTAGTGCTTACGTTTTTTTTTTTTGTTAGTCCCTTGCCTTGAGGTAATTATAATGTCCATATTATCTTACATTTTTATTGCCTTCAAACGGTGCGTTGCATTAATCTGATTGGCCTGACGGAAAGTTTCAGAATATCTAATTAAACGATAAAAAATTAAAAATCAAAATACACCGATCAATTAAACTTGCGATTTAGTTCAACTTTAGTGTAGTTTGTTATAATTCTGTTTTTTTTTTTTTTTTGGGTAATAAAAATTTTTCATAGAGGAATTATATTTGAGACTTTTGATTACTTCCACATTAAATAAATATTATTTGCAATAACTATTTAAATAAATAAAGTATATTTGTATAATTTCTTCAAATCTTACCACGTAATAAATATTTCATTAATTGTAGGAAAAGTATTGACATGCAAATCCACACATGTACAAAAATTCTAACAAAGAAATTAAAGGATATAATGTCAACATTATTTGTTCCCTAAATTTTTATAGTCAAATCAAATCCTAATTACTTCGGCTCCAAATCATTAACCAAACAAATTATTGATTCTTTAAAATCCGTATACACTTTTAACTTCCAAATCCAGATTCGATTTTCCTTTTAAAAATTATTTGGTTTATATATAAAGATAAGATAATATTCCATTTACTGAAAAGAATGTGATACAAATCTACCACATCATTGTTTTCCATACAAAATAGGATTTGGGAGTAATAATATTAAGTTATTGTTTTGTCACCTTAATTTTAGATTATTAGCAATTGATATAAAATATATATATATATATTTATATCTAAGACTAGAGTGCACATTTCTAGTCTATACTAGACTGTACCAAATTATTGCATGCTGTGTATTAAAAGTCACTTCTTATTGTTTGCATTTCCAATCAAAAGGCATATTATAACTCAAACAAACAGAAAAGTTTAACATATGAAAATTATCTCAATTGTATACATTACGTTAAATGTCAGAGTACAACCTTACCTTATCTCGCTTTAGAAAAATATCAAAATATTATTCAACTCTTATCTCCAAAATAGAGAAAATGTTATATATATATATACAGACTAACAAGTAATTAAAATTAATAATAAGTTTAATTAATTAAAATTATAAATGCATTTTTAATATTTTAATTCAAATCATATGGTTATAAATATGATTATAAAATGAACTTTACGCTTTTTTTGTAAAAAATATAATTCTTTAATTATCAAATTTAATTATTTTAAATATAAATAATAAATATTATATTTGATAAATAAATAAATATAATATTTACTAATAGGTAAATAGTAATTAGATTTTAACAACTATTATTTGAAAATAATATGGGGTGTATCTACGGTGAAATAAGCCCTGAAATATGTAGTATTTCATTAAATATTTCTATGTAATTAGTTTCTAGATTGTTTATTGATTTAATATATTACATTAGGAGTGAATTGTTTATTTATTTTTTCCAAATGGTAAACTGTAGTATTTATTTTTAAATTTATGATTTGAATTAAAATATTCAAAAGTCATTTACAATTTTAATTAATTATTATTATTATTATTTACTAAAGAAATTATTATAAAAAAAATAATAATGTCCACTAATTAATTTGTTTGGTCGATTCACTAGTTTCGGGAACCAAACACTTTTTTTAGAATTCAATCAAAATAAATACAAATATTACTAAAACACAAAAAAAAAAAAAAAAAAAAAAAGGAAGCATGTGCATCCTTGGAATTTTCGTGTACTATCACCTAATAAAACGAATAATATTGAAAAAAGAATGAGTGGCTAGCTAGAGATTTTAAACATGTATAACAATTTTTCCGATTTTAGGATCAAGTTTAGTTTTCATGACATCCACGTACAAACCATTTTTAAGCAACTCCACTATAGCCGCACGTCCGAACAACCCACTTTGATACAATTTCTTACTAACCTAATTTGACGGCCAAGATCTTCTCGCCCAGTAAATTCACAAAAACGTGGACAAACATGCACTTCATTTTACACAAACAAAACCCCACCAAATTACTACAATTACTATTATTATTTACCTTAATTATTTTATTTTAAATACTGGATATCGGTCCAAATTCACGGCCTAAGTCCAACTCAAAGTTAATTAATTACATTACCATGTTTAATCACGTCAATTAGTGAGTGAATGAAAACATGCCTCGAGTGTCTCACGGAGTAATATGCGGCGCTGCTGTATACAATCCGGAACCCCCAATGTGTTTCAATTTGGCGCCAAGGCTGATTTTATTAGCGGTCGATAAAGCAAGCCCACCCCAAAAATGGGCGGGATTTCCAAAATAAATAAAAATAAAAAAATAAAATAAAGGTATTTAAGACAGCAGGGACCCAGTTACCGACATCTGAGCTGTCATCCACGTGTCATCATGGCTACACACTCTTTCTTGCCACCACCTCGTACACGACCCCTTCGCCACTGCAAAAAGCCACTCACTGTTGAACCGGTCCCCCTTCTTTAACCTTTAACTCGTATTATTCGCTCGACCAAATTTACCCGCCCGCACGCATAATCCGAAACAACAACGTACTCTCCACGTCATTTAACGGAAAAGAAATCTGAGCCCCCGTCTTTTACATTTATCGATGTGGATATTTCCCGTGATGACTTGGCCCATACCCACCCACCCACCCACCCACCGCCGTCCAATTTGGCGCGAACATCCACCTTCTTCCCGCCATTTAACCCATTCCTAGTTCAAATGCGTTTCGCGGCGGGATTTATTACTTTTTTACAAATTCTACACCTGTCAGTTTCTAGTTTAAAAGATACACTTCCGTTAATTTTCCATTTCTAGTTACAAATGAATACTGCACCACGTGGCACATAAAGTGTAAAGATTTTATGGTTAATTGTGTTAATTTTTAACGGAGTTATTATTTTGAAAAATAAAAAAGGAAAAATGTTTGGCTGAGGTGCCACTGCCACCTAAGCAGTCGGTAGCCAGAGACAGCGGACCAACCGCTTACGTGTTTTCTGACAAGCCTGCACGTGATTGCCAGAACTCGTAGGGCCCACATTGTACTGGTAGGTTCTTGACAGCATGTTATCGAGTTGACATTGGTTATATAGTCGACGCGTGTCAATGTCTGTACATTTCAAAAGGTCACTCTTCCGAAGGGGCGCGCAAAGGGAAAAACATAATAAGTCCGAAAGCGTGCCTCCACGACTACGTCTAAGTCATGCGCGCCGTTTCATACTTCGACCAGTTAAATACGACCACGTGAAACTGTAATAAAGTCACCAACTTAACTTGCCCTCCCCTTACGTTCTATAGACGATCATAATAACGAAGCGTGAGTTTTATAACTGCTTGCCAAGGAAATTTTTCTATGGACAAAATTGACCTCGCCGATTATGAAATTTCATGAAATATAAGAGGATCAATTGGAAATACATGTATTATGTTTGAAGTAACAAAGAAGAATTCAACCAATGTCGGAGCTACCTCTTGGATAAAGGTAGAATCCAGCTTCCCCCTGAAATTAAATTAACACTTGTATTATATATGTATTAATTATGGATTAAGGTTATTCTCCCTCTATTGTACTCTAATCATCATGTTATAGTTTTTTTTCTCTTTTAAATGTCACTTATAAAGTTGGTTCAATGTTGTTCCCATGTTAATCGGCTTGTTTCATGTAATTGGGGCGTTTGAGCTCGTTTGGTATTGCAGGATGCCATTCCCGTTTGGGATTTTCAAAAAATATATATATATAAAATAAAAAATCTGGAAGCAACATATTCCTGGTAATAGCTGTGGCTATGAATTCCTGACCTATCTCATTTTTGGAAAAAAAAAAAGAAAAGAAAAACAGAGTTAGTATTAAATTTTGTTATGAACCATTTATCAGTCTTTTTGTTGATTAATAATATAATATTGTGATTTTGAATTATAAAATTTGACGGTCATCTCTTTCAAAAATTAAACTAATATTATGCTAATAAAAAAAGTTGATTACCCTCTATATCTTTTTTTTATATATATTTTGTTCTGTTTTAGTTATATACATATACTTTAAAATATGTATATTAAACTTTTTTTATACATTTTATCTAAAATAAAAAAGTTCAAATTACATTTATAAATATTAAAAACTAAGTTTTATTTTTATCAATATAAATATTTGTGTTAAATTTGGTCCTTTTTGAAAAAAAAAAAAAATCAATCTTTGCTTTCAACCCTCCCCTTACGCGTAGTCATGGATCGGATCAGCCTTAAAAAATAAACGGTTTTAATCCGTCGATTAACCACAACCAACCTAGTCTCGAACCGCAGCCGTTAAGTCCGGATTGAAACCATTGAAGGGGAAGTTTAGATTCAACCATTTTGTGAATCGTGACCCACCATTAACTGAAATCGGCCGAGAACCGTTCGAACCACCCAAGTAACCCACCACTTAACTGGCCGAAAATTAAAAAAAAATCTTACCGAACCAGTCCAAACTGTCAATTATAACAGTCTTGAACTGCTCGAAAAATTGGCTCACTAATAACTGTTCATTAAACCGTGAACGTCGGTTAACTGGTCTGCCGTTAAGCCGCTGGTCAAAAGTCCGTTCTGATCCCTACCTCATGTCTATCTCCCCTGGCTCATTTTATAGTTATTAATAATTCAATATTCAAATCAATAAAATTATCTCCAAATAAGCTTAAATGTTACTTGTTCATCAATTTATTAAATATATAAGGCATTGTATGATAAGTAGATTAAGAAAGTGCAATATTTTAATTAGTTAGCATTTTATCTAGTTACTTATCAACTTTTGAACTTTTCGAACTATTTAGGAGAAACTACAACTTTTTGAATAAAAAATTGACACATTTTTACTGCACTATTAAAATATAATTAATTTAATTATATGAATAATATTTTCATTTAAAATAATAAGCTAAACCTAATTACTTGGAAGTTAATCTTAACACAGAAATAATTTTAAACTATATTTTGTGAAAATAACTTTTCAACCAAATTATTATTTTTTTGCCATTACAAAAATACTTTACAAAGTTTAAAAAATTAAATTAATATTATAATTATACCCATGGAGTTAGCTCAAATTTAACAATTTGCAAATAAAGCAAACTCGAACTAAGGTTTAAACCTGGTAAAAAAATTTTTGAGCGCTCAACACTTGACTTGTATTTGAAGGAGGACACGGAGGAATATAAGTGAACCGGCGGAAAAGTGACAGAGAAAAAGCCGAGATAGCAGCAGGTTGGGGGATGAGTTGTTGTCACGTGCAGACGTCATAAATCCGAGTCGGCAAATCTCAACTTAAAAACCAAGCGAAAAAAAGGCTTGTAGGGGGGCCACTGAGAATGCCACGTGGAATTACCCTTCCCGTCGATCAAAAGATTGAAAAACATTGGGGCCCGATTCTAATTGAGTAGATCGCACGCAAAAGGACACGTAAAGAATACACGTGGAATCCGAGGTGGAGTTGTGCGGAACCATGATTGGTGGTGAATGGACGCGTGGCAACGCTCTTTGGTTGACCTCAAGTTAAGGAGAGGAAATAGAAGTCTTTACGGGCAGGCGTTACTCACGCCATGTGAACCCACTGTTTGCTTATTAGGCGTGGCTGTGTTTATTTTTTAAAAAATTTTAAAATGGAAAAAGAAAAAGCAGAAATAAAATAAATATACAAAGGCAAGGGGACGCATAGAGGCAGAGAGTTAAGAACAAGGCGTGGTTTGCGTTTCTAGTGAGAGAAAGAAAATTCGTAACTCTGGAGAGAAAAGAGACAGAACAGAAGAAGAGAAAAAAAAAGAAGTTTGAGTTTGGTGGGGGTCGTTAATGGCGATTTCGACTAAGGAGACAGACAACTGAGAATTATTAGAAAATCTGGCATTTGGCTTTGTTTGATAACAGCTTGAAGAGATCGTTCACTTTTCTGGCTTTTTCCCTGCGTTTTGCTTTGAATATCTCGTCGTTTATTGAATTATTATTTGCGCGTTCTGTTGGTTGGGTAAATCCGCGTATCAGAGGAACAAGTGCTTCTATATAGCTGTCTCTCTTGTTCTATTCTTTCCTTGTGGCTGAAATTGAAGGAAATTAAGCTTTCGAAAATGGAGTGGAGTGCGTGTTTGGATGAGTACGAAAAGCTTGTTTATAGGATGACAACTCCCAGGTTCGATTTACTTTTCTTCTTCTACATTATTATCACTCTGGTTCGAGTTCATCTTTTTCCTCCATTTCTAAATCCCGAGTTTGGGAAAATTTTCCTCTTAACTACTAAAATTTCTGAAACCGAAATCTCTGTGCAGAAATATTTTTCTATTTTTTTAAATGCACAAAAATTAACTTCCTTATTGTTGATTATGGACATAATTAACGTAAATTATTCAAATTAATGGGGTTTTATTTTTTTAATTTTCTCTCGTTTTTCCTTGAGTTTGTCGAGTAATTTTCAACTATTTCACACTTGTTTTCTAGTATGGAAATCCAAGTTAAACATCTAGATTATTCCTTCAAATTTGAATTTGAATTTCCTTATAAAAGTAATTAATTCCTCTGACTTGACCTTTCTTCTCTGCTTTTACAGGGTCGTCATCGACAATGCCGTTTGCCCCACTGCGACTCTTGTCAAGGTAACCCTTCCACGAAATCACTTAGTACCGACTAATCAGAACTTCGAGAGTTTCAAACAATTGACTAATTTTTTAATTTAGTACAATTTTTCTTCTAGTTTGTTCTCAAATGTTGACTTCAAATCCTTTTACTTGCTCGGTCTTGCAGGTTGACAGTGCTAGGAAGCATGGAATTTTGCTCGAAGCTGTTCAAGTTCTCACAGATCTGAACCTTTCAATTAAAAAAGCGTACATTTCTTCGGATGGAAGGTGGTTCATGGATGGTAAGAAATTCAACCTAAACCTAAACTATATATTTTTTTAATTTTCCTATTTTATAGCCTGCGCCTTATGCTGGCGCACGTTAGCAAGTTATTGATATTCGAATTAAAACCAGAGTTTCTTGAGTTTTCTGCTAATGATATTTTTTGGGGTTGTTTTTCCCCTTTTTTGTTCTGCAGTTTTTCATGTGACTGATTTAAACGGAAATAAATTGACAGATGAAAGCGTTATTAACTATATTGAGCAGGTATTTATGAGGCTTTAATGCAATTTATGTTGGTGTGTTATTGCTTGCATAAGGATTAATTTTTGGGGTAACTGATGAGGTTTTATGTTTTTGTACGTTGCAGTCACTTGGTACAATCCACTACGGCAGTACCCATGATTTCAACGGCTTAACTGCATTAGAATTAACTGGTACAGACAGAGTTGGGCTTCTATCAGAGGTTTTTGCAGTCTTAGCTGACCTACAATGTGATGTGGTAAAGGCCAAAGTTTGGACTCACAACGGTCGCATTGCTTCGCTAATTCATGTAAAAGATTGCAATTCAGGATCCCCAATTGAGGATTCGCAGCAAATTGATAGAATAGAAGCTCGTTTAAGGAACGTTCTGAAAGGGGATAATGACATTAGAAGTGCCAAAACATCTGTATCTATGGCAGTCACGCACACAGAGAGGAGATTACATCAAATGATGTTTGCTGATAGAGACTATGAAAGAAAGCCTATTTTGAGTCTTAGTGGCGATTCTCCGATAGTGACTGTGCAGAATTGGCTTGAGAGAGGCTATTCAGTTGTTAATGTTCAGTGCAAGGATCGGATGAAACTTTTGTTTGATGTTGTTTGCACGTTGACGGACATGGAATATGTTGTGTTTCATGCCACAATCACCACCGCAGGCGATAAAGCTTATCTTGTACGTATTCAAATTTGATTTCTGTCAATGATATTAATCAACTTAATTATTGTGCTACAAACTAGTACTGATGTGTATGTGTTAATATGTTTCAGGAATTCTACATTAGACACACGGATGGAACTCCAATTAGTTCAGAGCCAGAAAGGCAGCGAGTGATCCAGTGCCTACAAGCTGCTGTTGAGAGAAGAGCATCTGAGGTAATTCGTTTTTCCTTGCTCTGTTGTCCAAATTCATACCTTCACATTGATTAAGTTTTCGATTAATGTATCTTGCAAATTTTAATGGGAATATTTCATATTTAATTGCAGGGTGTAAGGCTAGAATTATGCACTTCGGACAGGCAAGGCCTTCTAGCAGAAGTAACTAGAACATTTAGAGAAAACGGTCTCAATGTTACAAGAGCCGAGATATCCACGGCAAGTGAAACGGCTGTAAATTTATTCTACGTGACAGATGCGGTTGGCAATCCTGCAGATCCTAAGCTAATCGATTCGGTTAGACAAAAAATAGGATGGAGTAAATTGAAAGTGAAGGAATTGCCGCCATTGACATATCATGAAGAGGCAGAAAGGGAAGAGCAAGGTGTGGGAGTTGCAGGGGCAGTGTTATTATCACTTGGAAGCCTAGTAAGAAGGAATCTGTACAATTTGGGATTGATTAGGTCACATTCATAAAGGCGGAACACGTGAAAAAGGGAATTTGGGTTTAAAGACACGAGGAAGAAAAAGAAGATTTGTAGATGACATTTCTACTTTGAGGTTGTGGCATATTCTTTGCTTGAGGATGGAGCATGTGATGTGTACATATGGGAAAGAAGTTGGGGGATAGATAGTAGTAGTAGTAATTAGTAGTTGGGTTTGGTTGGGTGAATAGAAGAAGAGATATAGACACATTTGTTGAAGTGTTTTTTATAAAAACAAATCGATGATGCTTGCTTGGTTTGAAGATCTGATCTGATGATAAGAAAAAGAAAAGTTTAGTTGGTGGAAAAGAGATGAACATTAGGTACAAGTTTGAAAACATATACCTCACAGTTGTACATAACCACCTCTTAATATAATTAGTTTTAAATGGTTGACTTGTTATTCTTTATTTTATTTATAATATAAGAGGTCCTACCCTTGTTTATTAAAAAAATAATCCAAACCTTCCTAACTTTAATCACAAGTTGTTATATAAAATAATTGGGAACACATCTATTGCGTTCATGTTGATGATTCAAATCATAACCAAAAAAACAAATGTTCCATTAATAATTTAATAGTAATTTATATATGAATTCAAAGGTGAGGTAGTCATAATGAATTGAATAATTGAAGGATATATAGTTGGAATCTCACAATGTTGTTAAGGTGAAAAAATCGCATGCACCGACCACTATCCTCTTAAATCTAATTCTTATTTACACATTTATTTCTGTTTGAATTGAATGGTAAAGTAGCTGTAAAATGGGTCCTTTTAATTTAAAAATAATTAATCAGAATTACTATATAGGATGGTGATTATATAATGCCGCCATTAATTCACACCAATCTTACCAATATTAATTAAAGCAAGAATATTTTAATTTTAATTTTTGGTGGAGAAACAATAGAAATAAATTATAAATGTATTAAACTCAAAAAATTCAAAGTCGACAAAGATAATCGTAGTTTAAATTAATTATTGCGATAATGAGATCAGGGTTTACAATTTTTTTCCCATTATTTTATACAAAATGAATGAGACTAGAGCAGAAATTAAGGAAAATTAAAAAAGGAAGGAAAGTGGTGAGTCAAAAAAAGAAATATTAAAAGGAAGGAAAGAAGGACGGCAAGTTGTCTTAACTGTGTTTTTATTTGTCCAACCTAAACAACACAGCTCCCGACATTCAGTCTTCCTATAAAATACCTATCTACTTCTACTGTACTTGTTCCGCCAGCTATGTCTGATCTACGATTTATTTAGGACACTGAATATAAATGTAAAAACAAAAAGATTAATAAAATACTATAAAAATTTATTTCAAAAACGAAACATTATAAAAATTAATTTTTAGTTTTTCTTTTCTGATTCCCTTTTAGCAAATTATATTGTTTAGAAACTAATTCAGTAAATTTTCACTTATTATTTTTTACTATAAAAGTAAGCCCAGTAAGATTAGAAGTAAAGTTAATTTAGAACAAAAATAGAGAGGATATTCAAAATTGATGGAAATTAGTGATGTGCAGACTTGCATAGAAAATGTTGAGATTTAAAAGTGGGGTTGGGTTGGAGTTGAATACGACCGGTAAATCCGCAGGTTAATTGGATAGATGAGCTGCCAAAGTGCCACTCTCTCTGTAAAATTATAGACAGACACATGACTCTTCTTTTCATATTTTCTTCTATTCTCTTGCATGCTGTTCTTCAAACTGGTTAGTCAATAATCTTTGTCTAAACCGTTTCCACATACATGTGAGATATGAGATCTTTTTGTCAGATGCTCAATTAATTTGTTCGTCCATATGTACAGCTACACACACCATAACGTCTCTTTAGTTTAAAATTACTATCCATAATCCAATACTCCATAATTATTTATTTATACAGAAACAGATGTTGTATGGTAATGGGCAATAATAGAGGATGGGGCAGTTTGATATTCGATGCAAAAAGGAATAGAATTGCATTCAAATTCAATATCCTAAAGCAGTAATTACCAGAAAGATGATTATTAGTATATAATATCCTAAAGAGATTTGCACATGTGAGATTCGAATGGTTAGGGATTAATTGATATCACTCTACCATCTATCTTTACATTATTCTAATTAAAAAGAATTGTAGAAATGGAAGAATAATGGAAAACCCATGCATCTTAGCAAGCATTTGTTCCACAAAGAGAGTGAATCTAAGCTAGCTATGAGAGCTTTCCCTAACCTTTAAGTATGCTTTTAGTAACCTAAAATACTCCTTCCCATTTGCCTTTTAACGTCTAAACATTTATGCTTTTCATCTTCCCATTATTCTTTCTCTACAGCTAAGTACGCAATCATTATTATTCATATATTGTCTATTAATTTCACCAGTAATAATGGTTAATATTTTATTTCAAAGCAATTACAACTACTATTGAAATTTAAAAATCCATATTCTATATTATATATTTTTTATGCTTAAAAGTTGAAACAAAAGATAAAACAAAGACATCCCTTTAATTAAACAGCTAGCTGTGAGAAGTGGCATAAGAACAAATTTAGCGCCTCAAAAGCACAAATTTGGATGTACATAACTTCTTAATTTTATTAGTAAGTAGTTTGGTTTTGACCAAATTTTTATTTATTATTAATTCAGATAGTCGCATATGTTGTCCTAATATTATTGTAATATTCTCTGCCATCAATTAGCTTAATGACAAAATTAACCTAATTATAGTACAAAAGCTTAGCAAGCTATCTCCCAATAACAAGTGACACAAAATAAGTTGAAAATAGCTATTAGATACCATTCTATCCAATCTTAATTAATTTTTTTGGAAGCATTTTAGTTTGCTGAAGAATCCAACAAAGCTACTGCTGGTGTTTGTTTTTAGGATTAGTTGTATTCCTTTGTAAGCAAGAATCTGTTTTATATTTTGATTCTTCTTCTTGGCTTTATTTTCTTTCCCAATTTCACATTGCTTTGAACTTACCGCTTTTGCATAATTTGTTATATACTTACAAAAGCATGTAATTAAGTTTTATTTGGTGTAATTATAAAAAAGATATTCGCAGCCTAACTTTGCTATTCTAAAAAGTATATGCATATCAACTTTATATTCTTCATTGCTTTTTTTCATAAAATAATATGAATATACATACCTTTAATTGTCTTTCTAAAGAATGTATTACAGTAATTTTTGTCAATCTTTCATGTTAATTATTCTTAAGTCTGTCCGTACCAAGAATATAATTGATTCTATCAATCAATTAATCAAATATTCTGTATTTTATTTTACTAAAGTATTTACTTTAGAATCAAATTATCACCGCTTCATATATATATATATATATATATATATTTCAATTTAATTAATTAATAATTAAAATAGTATTACTTATTAGAATATGATTTGAATATAACTGAATAATTATATTATATTTCTTATTAAAATATATTTTAAATTTCATTAATTAATAATTAAAATAATATTCTATATAAAAAATAATTTAAATTTAATTAATTAATTACTATAAATAATTATATATACTATATAACTTTTCATATTACATAGGAGCATTTTGAACCGGGCCAAAAGATTGTTTTTATTAATAATTTTTAAAGAAAAATGAATTAATAATTTAATGCACTCGATATATATCCATAAGTGGTCCATTTTTTAAATAAAATTTAATATGCTAAAATGCAGGCTAGAATTAAATTTTAATAATACAACAACAAATTTTATGTTGTTTTGTTTGCAATTGGAATCTGGTATAGTACATAACCGAATAATGCAAATTATACCTGTTTATATATAAACAAATAATTTAAAGTCAAACAAGTATTAGTGTCTTAGTTTATTTCTTATATGATCAATAAAAAGTTAATCAGAGAATAGGATGCTTAATTAGCTGCCTTGGCCGGGTGTTTACTGTTTGCTGAGGCAAAGACAAGTTGGTATTAACAAAAGTAAAACAATTGTTGTGTTTTAGGCAACAATGTTTATTTTTTTGTTAACTTAATTAGTTTCCATATTTAGCAATTAATTAAGCTTAATAATTTTCACCAATTAAACCCTTGTGCTAACTTATTATAATTTTGGTCCTAAACGAAAATTTTGTCATTGTTTGGGAATTGGAATCTAGTCAAAGCTTGCCAATTTGGCTCCTTGTAGTTGTAATTCATATCAGAGTTGAATCTTGAAGATGATGATTAAAGAAATTAATTATTATGTAAATTAATTAAGAGAGTGTTGTAAAGATGATTATTGTCTGTTGTAGTTGAAATGTTGAGACGTAATTGGCATGCGTTGGTGTTGTACATGTCAGAAGTAGGGTTTCTTCTTTAATTTTTTAATTCTTGAAAACGATCTAACTAGTTGACCATCTTTATAATTATATGTTTTATTTTTTATATATTTATAATTTTGGATGCAAATTATTACGCTTTGCAATCAATTAATGTTTAATTGTTGCAGTAAATGAGAAAAGTAATTCCACAGTTTTAAAATATAAGGTAATTTTCCATGATATATTTTTTAAGAAGTTCTAAAATGTTTTATATTTATCATTAATTTTTTATTAAATTGACTATAATACTTTTACTTCAAAATATTTAAAAGTTTCACCCTCCTTATTTATACTTTAAAACACACCAAAATAAAAAATTATCGTATATTTTGGAATAGAAGAAACATAAGTTTTTTTTTTATGCTTAACTTTTGAGGTACTTAATTGCAAATTTTAACACTATTTCTAATCCTCGGTCGCAAACTAAGTGTCCAACTTTTACATTTCAATAAAAATAAGTGATATTTTTCCTTTTTAATAGTAGTTAAAAATGTGCATAATATATAACAAAAGTGGTAAATTAATTTTTTTATATACTAAATTTATAATTTCAACATAATAAATAATTTTTCTGAATAATAAAGATATTGCACGTAAAACACTTATTGGGACGGAGAAACTAATATTAATTAAAATTTCATTGTCATAAATTAATGTCAATTTGTTGCCGGCTGCCTAATGTCTATCCGTTCTAAACGGACCTTTTCTTTTTCAAGTTAATTAAAAAAAAAAATGTTAATATACCGAATGGGCTAATCCCATAAGATGAAACATGATAGTTCCTCCATATTATTTATACAGTCAAAATTTTTAAAATTGAGCGCATTTATACTGATACAAGTTTCAATTTTAGTTGCCAAAGAGTTAACACAAATGTGAAGATGTTTGTTTTGCATTAATAACAATTTCTCCTAGCTAATTAGTGTGCCATGTTGATTATCCGTAGCAGGATATAAAAATTGAGTACGATTCCTGCTAATCAAATTGTTAGCACCTATTAGGTGCATAGGGTAGGGTTACATCTGTTATGCAGCCCTCAATATTATCCGTGCCGTTAGTAACATTTTTTAAATTATATAAAAAATTTATCCCTAGAATTGGTATTTTGACATTTTCATTGACTGTTGGGATTGAAATTAGCTTGATGAATTAAATTATTAATTATTTTATCTTAAATATAATTATGAATTATTTTGTGCCAAGGAAATAAAAACCATATACTTTTTGGAATTAGAGGGACCAAATTATAAATTTTATGTTTTAAATCAATTTTCTATTTACAATGCTCATGTAGTGAAAAATGAGAAAAATGGTAATAGGTCATGTCATTTTCAATTGGGATTGTTTTTACCATACGGTTGATGGAATGTCTTAAAATGTGCAATAAACTTATGTAAGTATATTAGTATGTTTGCAAAATTTTATTGTAAACGTTTTAAAAGCTAGTTAAAAACTGATGGTAAACTATAAACCGGTGATCAGAATCTATTTAAAACCAATTGTAAATTGATTGTCAGTTAGTTACAAGTCCACAGTCGGTTTCTATATCATATAAATTATATGCGGTGTGACCGTGTTTCTTCCTTAAAATACATCAATATAATGTAATGTTTCTATATTTGGACCTCGGAATGACTCTTTTTAAATAAAATCATACTTTTGACAGAACAATCCCAAGATAAAGAATGTGTATTTGAAATGTTGATGGAAAAATATCAGAAATAATCTACCTTTTAATAAAAAAAATTAAAAAATCAAATTTTTTATTTTCTCTTTTCAAAAAGGGTCACTTTTAACAAATTCTACCCAACAAATTTATATCTGTTACAACTCACCCTATTCTCCTCTCATTTATACTACAGTTAAATCTTCTGCCATTAACACCTTGTATTGCGATGAAGACGACCTCCATTCCCGATTTTCAATCCTCTTCCTTTTTTATCAATTCTTCTCAGTCCAAAGTTCCATCAATAGACTAGCAAGTGATGCAAGTTCATGTGTATTATCATATTTTTTATTTTTCCAAAATTGTTTTAGAGGAAGATAGATGAAAGAGATGACTGTTGTAGCTTCGTCTTCTTCATCTGATGCCGCTTGTTATGTTGATTAGCATTTTCTATGATTTTGCGATTTCATTGCTTTCAATCGATGAAGATCTGCTTCTTATCTCCCTGATGACGCCATAGCCGCTTAGTTCAAAAAAGAGCAAGGAAATTTGTAGGTTTGTTCCCGGTTGATTTGGTTTTCCATTTTGAAATTTGTTGTTGTTTGCTCAAATCTACCTTACTTTTCTTTTTTGTAGAGTTAATTATTCTTGTCAGTCTGATTTTGTAACTCTAAAATCATTGATTATTTGTTTTTTGTTTCTAGAATTTAAATCAGAATTAGGAATCTTTGATTTTTATTTTTCTATAATCAAATCTACTGGTTTTGTTTGATTTTTAAATAAACAAAAATTTATTTTTTTCTTCAAAAGTGAAGAACAATGTTTGGGGATTAAGATTTCGTGGGTTTTTTGATTGATTTGTACACCAATGATGGTCGCCGGCAATGATAAGGGTTGAGGTGGCGACGTAGCAGCAGCGTTTGGTTGTTGTGTTTCAGTTTTAATCACTGCTAGGATTCACGAATTTGAGCCTTTCTGACGAGTTTCACACCAATAAGGAGTGGCCAAAGGTTGCTCAGTGGTTGAGTAACCGTCTGGAGGTGGTCACCGGTGGCGACAAGGGTAGAGGGAGGCTTTACTATGGGCGGCTAAGGTTTCTAGTTGGGTCTGAGGAAGAGAATGACTGGATAATTTTCAATTTGGTCTTCCTTATTTTCTGTAGTCCATAACAATCCTAAATGAAATGCTGCATTTTATTGAAATGACAGTTTTTTTATCATGAGTAGAAACACATTCATTTATACTTTGTTTATTTTTTGTTTATGTTTCTTTTATTTTGTTTATACTTTATTTTATAAGATCTTTGTAAATTTTTACTTCATTTTTATGTGTTTGAGTGAATTTGTCGTTTGATTTGAAAAATTGAAATGGATTTCATACATATATATTTTTTAAAATTTTTAGATTCTTAAAAGCAGGTTTTTTTTGTTTACGTTTTGTTTATTCTTTGTTTATGTTATTTAAATTTTAAATACACACTCATTTTACATATTTTTTTAAATCTAAAGTATTTTCTTACAATTTTCAACCATTTGAGGTGAATATTGATTGCTACTTGGTGATATGATACTTTAATAATTTTTGTTTATAAATTTTTTATATTTTTTAATGATTTGTTTATATTTTTGTTTATACCAGTGGAAAATAGAAAAATTGTGATTGTAATTGGTAAATTGGAGAAAAATTTATAGATTCTACTAGAACATGTTAAAAATGATGATGCCATTCTAATTTTTGTTTACAGATTGTTTATGTTATGGAATTTTTACGTACAATTTTATGTAACTATCAAGTTGTGGTGGAAGTAATCTCAATTAATTGAATTTATTTATATTTTTTTTTTGCATTATTTATTTATTTTGTTTATGTTATCTAACTTTTAAATAGACTTCAAGTTTCATATAATTATCAAGTTGTAGTAGAAATAATTTCAGTTAGTTGAATTTTGAATAAATTTTAACTAATTTTATAAATGTTAATGTTTTGTTTATTTCTTATTTATGCCATTTAACTTTCTGTCATACACTAATTACCTTAAAATAAAATAATTAAACTATAATTTTTGTAAAATATAAGGGTCAAATTGTAATTACTATAAAACATAAGGGTCAAATGGTAATGATTGTAAACAGGGTCAAATTGTAATTACTATAAAACATAAGGGTCAAATGGTAATGATTATAAACAGGGTTAAATTGTAATTTAATTAAAATATATGGATCAAACTATAATTTTCCTAAAATACTAAGGCAAACTGTAATTTATATAAAACACAGGGGTCCATCTATAATTTTTATAAAATATAAGGGTCCACTTTTATTTATGGGTAATTTAATATGTAAATGTTAAAAAGTAGATAGTTTGAGAACAAAAATAACTAATTATATAATAATTTTTTAAAATATGATATGCTAGTTTTTTAGGTGACTCTTTTTTATATTTATATAAACCCTCAATTTTGAATGGCTTATGTAAAAATGAGGGTTGAAGATAGTCCAGTCCATGAAGTTTGGATGGGATCAACTCATATGGACTTAAAACAAAGTCCAGAACCTTCGTTGGGCTCAAACCACAATTAATTAGGTAAAATGCTACTTAGTCCTTTATTAAATAAATATAACAGTTATACACATCAATAGCTTTGGCAATTACACTTTTACCCATAATAAATATTTTGATACCCCTCAATATGGAGAATGAATGCTTTTCATGGCTACCTTGGATAACATGGCTTGAATAAGGTGTTGGTAGTGCTTTATTATAGATATCTGCTAGTTGATTTTTAGAAGATACTACCAGCAATTTCAAAATTCCTGATTTTCAATTTCTTTCTAATAAGATGGTGATCAAATATTATATGTTTGGTCCATTCACGAATTTTTATATATTTATAGTTATGTGAATATCAGAGAGATTATTACAATACAATTTAGCAGATTGAGAAAGAAGAATCTTGAATTTTTGAAGAAGATAAAGTAACCACTGCAATTTAACAGGCTAGAATTTTGATAGTTTAATAACGTTTAAAACTTGTTTAGTACTAGATTAGTAAATTGTATGCTAGGTTGAGTTCTTTTTGCAGATTGTCCATTAGGCACAGTAAAGGCAAAGTGGTACAGCAGTTAACTTTCTTTTCTTTAGCTTAAATTCTTGGATGGAAGAGATTCCTTCTCAATTTCACTCAACCTGTTATGAATAATTATTCTCTTTTAAATTTAGATTAATAAAAACTCTTGTGTTTGCTAAACAAAAAGTAAACATGTTTCACGCAATTTTTTTTGGGCCGAATCTTGTAATTGTTTGACATATGGCCATAAAGGTTTTAGATATTAATTAGTTGATAAGTGCTAGTATTAATTTATCAATACATAATTAGTTGATAAGTGCTAGTATTAATTTATCAATACATAGGTTTTAATGTAAAATTGAAAAGTGTTTGAGTTAATTTTTGTAAATACCAAAATTTTTTACCCTAAATTTTCACTTATTGGATCCAAGCATAGATGAAGCTCACTAAAATTTCTGGAGGTCTCCAACAGAAACCATCACATTCTAAACACTTTTCCATACATGAATGCCTGAATCATTCATGATTCTAGTCTTTTTATTAGACCAAATAATCATGTATTTGTTTTGGTTTGTTTAGATTGTTGTAAGATTAAAACTTCATAATTCGGTCTAAGTTTAGTACATTAGGTATTCATTAGGTTTGTGAGCTCGATTTAAAGGTTTGATTCATGAGCTCAATTTAAAATGAGATTCAAAATTATATAAATTCGAGTCTCGACTCTGAGGTTTTTTTTTTTTTTTTTTTTTTTTGAAAAAAGGGAAGTTAAGTTAATATTTGGTTGAATTTATTTGGGTTATTTAATTATGTAAAATGACATAATTTTTTTATAAATTTGTCAAATATTTTACGAGCTATTCATTCGAACTATTTGTGAACTTTTTAATGATACATAAAATTCATGAACTTTATAATTTAGCTCAAGTTTAGCTTGTTCATAATTAAACTAGAAAGTTTGGCTCATTTAAAATTTGAACTCGAATCAAATCAAACTTTTTTCAAATCGAGTCACAAATATATCCTCACCAATTTGGGTTAATTACAACCTACTATTACATGGGTAATTGAAGCGAAGCCTAAGAGAATAAATTAAACCCTTTGCACTTTGGTGGTTCCTCGGCCAACCAAATCGTTCATCCACAAACATAATCCATTTGTTCTCTATAAATATTATAACTTCTTAAAGACTTAAAAACCCTTCTAAAATCTTAAATCACTTTTCTATATGATAATAACCTCATACACTTTTTAGTACTATTATTTTAATTTGGATTGAATTTATTTCCTACTGATTGTTGAATTTCAATACACGTTTATTGATTGTATATTGATTTAAGTTGAAATTATTTAGTTGTATTTTGCTTTACGCATTATCCTCTAATTTTTTAAAATTTTGGCCAATTCAAACATTAAGTCTAATGTTTGGGTAATGGGTCAAATCTTTATGATATTTACTATATTTGATCATTTAATTTGTGTATATTTTTCTATCAAATCAAAATGATTCCTATGGAAAACAAAAAGGGAAAAATTGCACTCTAAAAATGTATATTGCTTCCATTAGTTTATGAAATTAAGGCATGTGAGGCATAGAAGGAAGGAGGTCACTCTTTCCTAATACAACCAAAGGACAAAGACAAAGTTCACAACTCTAATTCACGATTGGAAGGGATCCTTATTAGAATCTTTATTCTTTTCTTGATTAGTTTGATTCTTATTCCAAGAATGAGTCAATCTCATTCCAAGTAATGGATAGTGGGGACAATTTAGTCTCTTTGACTCCTTATATCTTCTCTTTTTCTTCATGAGAGAATGCAAAAATGAAGTAGAAGAATTGGAGGTTTCCCTTAATTAAACAAAAAAAAAAAAAGTTTGTTGATTAGTAGCTAAATAGTATTAGTGTATATATAAATAAAGATTAGAGAGTTTTGAGAAGACATGTAGTAATAATTGATGGAGACCACCATGCTTGTTCATGTTTACAAGAACATTAAACATGCATAGACAAAAATATGACTCCTAATTATTAATTCTCCAAAATCCTAAACAAAAACAAATGTTAGGCTATTTCTTAATTAGGCTTTGGCCTTAATCACTTTGACTCTTCCTTCAAACTCACTAATTAAAAACTAATAACTATATTAATGACTTACTCTCTAGATTTTTATTAAAGGGTCAGGAATGCTAACTTACACCAAGATCTAACCTAGATATAATCAACAACTCATTTGACTATTATTTCAACAAATCTTGACCAAATACTTACTTTTTATTACCTCTTCCTCTTTCTTAATTTCATCTTTTTATTCTACGTTGGCTTTTTTCCAATATTTGTGAAATGCTTAATTAACAGAGGTTTGATTTTTTTTTTTTTTAAAAAAGGAAAATAATTTGAAAAAAACATATTCCAATATTCCTATCTAATCTAAAATCATAAAAGAAAAAGAAAGAGTTGACAAAATTGAGTATTTTCTATTGAGGGTTCACATTAATAATATGAAATTATTATTTTTTAAATTATTATAAAATATTTTTAATAAACGTATTTTTTTCAAAATAATAATAGAAAATAATTTATACTAATTTCTGTCTTCTCGAGATTCCAATTTTTTGAAATGGACTTGCAATGGCCACCACTAAGTTCAAGTGTTAATTGCTTATACTATATAATAATTAGTAATTTTCAAATGTTATTCCATTTTTCTCCATACCATTACATAATTAATTAATAGTAAAAAGTTAGGTCTGATGACCGACCATAAATTAAAATATAATACTATATATTAAAATAAATATATTAATTTCATATATACATCGAATTCATCACCACATATGTTTTTAAATATATATTTATATTAATAAAAATGTTCGAGAAATTCAATAATTGTTTCGTTCTTATCTAAAGTAAAGACTTTTTAATTTATTTTCTTTTTTTAATTTTTAATTATCAAACCCTTAATCATAAAAATAAAATAAATAAATAAAAAAGATGCTTTTAAAGAATTATGAATAAAATAGATGTCTTTAAATGCAATTTAATGGTCAATTAGGTGTGGTCCCCTAGAAAAGATTAATTAAATTATTGATTATGATCTGTAATCACTTGAAATTTTCAAGAATTAGAAAAAAGAGTTTAAAGATTAGGTGGGATAATAAATAATTGTCAGAAAACCTCCAAATCAAAGGACATATTCAGTTCCAAAAGAAAAGTTTTCTCAAAATAATAAATTAATTCAAATTAACAACTAAATAAAAAATAAAAGGACCTATTAGGTTTAAGTCTTCAATTAAACAGTATTCTTTTTATTTTTAGAATTTATAAAATAAAATATGAAGATTTATATGAATAAATAAATTATCAACTAGTCCACTGGTTCTTGATAACCATCCTTTACTAGCGATAATTATTATTTATTTATTTATTATGTAAGTTATGTCATATTATGTAAAAAAGAAAAGTTTGTCATATTTTAATTTAATATAAACTATACAAATATAATGTTTCTATTTCTTTTTTAAAATATAGATATATAAATAAATATAAATTATTTATTAAAATATATTCTAAATAATAAATACATAGATCAATCATATTTTGGAAGTTGAAAGCAAATAATAAATATTTGAAATTAATAGATAATAAATAATACTAATTTTAATAATGTATTAAATAGCATGTTTGATTTAAAATTATCACCACCACTCCTATCACCGATAACAAGTACATATGGTATAACACCCATTCATATGATACTTATAGCATATGACATTATATATGTTTTTTAATCAAACGGTAAAAGAATATAATTAATTCAAAATGTGTTATTTACTGCATTTTCAAATCAATATATAATTTCCATTTTTATTTACCACCATTTTCCTAATATTTTTAAATTACACATTTTATCCAATAAATTTTAACAATTGTGTTATTGTTTCTTATTTTAAAAATTGAACTTTAAACAAATAAATTAAATGCATATTCCTAAATCGTAATATTAATATTATATTCGACGAACAAGATTGAATAACGACAACTAATGGTTTGTTTTATATGAAGAAAAAATAATTTTTATTTCCTTGGAAAAAACTTGTTCAGAAATTGCACAAAATAATATTTAATAAAAAAATATAATGTTAATTTGTTTCCCACTAAAATGGTTTTATGGTATGTCATTATCAGCAAATTTTTTTTAAAGTAAAGGTTAGTTTATGTAAATTATGCCACAAATTCATCATAGTTATGATTAAGAAAAAAAAAAGTCATATTAAATCAAATAAGACAATTAAGATAGTGAAAGAAAATAATAAAAGTTAATCTTTTACCATTTCTTTGTTTTTAAAACACAAAACTTTATTCTAAAAAACACACATACAAAACTTAATACAACAACTAACTTGAATGTAGTATAAAGTAATGAACTATGTATCGGATATAATTTTAAACTAATACATCTACCGTCACTTGCTTATAATATTTAATGTTTAGAGGTTTAAGTTTTGATCGTCCATTTCTCTTTTTTTAAATATCACATTTGTTATTTTTTAATCAAATAAAAATATTCTGGAGCGTTGGTTATTTTCATTCAACTTTCTAAAAATTATATATTTTGAAAAAATTAAAGTATTAAATTATTATAATTTCATAATTTTTTTTTAAAAAAAGTAGAGTAATTTTTTTTATTATATTGTGAAAAAATCATAAATAAATAAAACAATACTAATTTTTATTTTAATGCATATATTACCATGAAAATTACCAAACAATTAAATCGTTTCTAATTTGAACTTTCTTTCTATTGCGCTTTACTTTGAAACTTTTATTACGGATTTTATCGAAATATTCAACAAATAAGAATCTAATTGAAATTAATTGGTGGGTTGGATAGTAAAATTTTTTATTACCTGGTAATTAAAACAAATAATACAAAATTTTCTCATTAGTGTTTGGTGATCAATACAAATTATTTTCAGAAGAATTTCAACAAAATTATCATTAATTTTTAAAATTTAATCTTGAAAAGAAAAACAAAAATAACTTCCTTCAAAAATATATTTTACGTAAAATATGTGATATCTCGTATATAAGTTATTTGTTTAAAAAAAAAATTAGTGTAATTTTGAAAGAAATTGTATGTTTTTGATCGGGAGTTATAATTAATCGAAGAATAATTTATATCTAAAAATAAAACATACGAATATTTATATTTATTTATATAAATAAATAAAAACTGAGATAAACATACCAAGATTAAATTTTTTTTTTTTAAAAAAGTAAAAACTGGGATATCAAATAAATTATTTTATGAAAATACTTGTAAAATTAATAAATAATCTTATTTATTGTGTATTTTCACCAAATTGAACCAAGTATATATATATATATATAGCAATAAAAAGTAAATAAAGTTGATGATGAAATGACGAGGTTTAACAATATTTTTAATCGACATCTTCCATTGTACTCCTATGCCTTATTTAGCCATCTATATTTTTAAAAACCTCATATTTTATGAAGCATGTCAAGATCTCTTGTTGCATTAGTTAATCATTCTAATTTATGTCTATTAATTTGGTTATTTAGTTGAAAAATCAAAACAAAAGAAAATGAAACAATGGAATATCAAGGAAGATTCTAACTAAGGTGCACTTATTGAACCTTATTTTCAAGAAAACAAATAATTTGTCCAAATTACTTATTATTTAAAAAATATATAAAAAAATGGACAATTTAAATTTAGTATTTGCTTCAATAAAAAAATTGGAAGCAAGGACCCCTAAAATTGTAATGGATGCTTTAACTTAACCCACTTTTATTTGTTTTTCCTTTTTAGCTAATTTCTTAATGCCTTAGCAAAGCCTAATTTTACTTCACATTCACTCAAATTTTTATATATAAAAAATGGATAACTATAATTAAAATGATGACAATAATACCACTTTGTCCACTTTCTCTATTAATATTAAAAAAGAAAATAGGAAAAGAGAAAAGAAAAAAAAAAATCCCCCCACCACTTTCACCATTATTTAATACTATATAAATTTCCACCAGATTCCTACCAAAAAAAAAAAATAATCTATATTGCTAAAATAAAATATACTTATAAGAAATCATTACAAACATATTCATCAATTCTTGCTTTTATTATTCCTATTTATTATTATTATTTATTTAAATATTTTTGTATCTTATATCCATAATTTTTTAATGTCATTACAGACAGGCTTAGAAAAGTTTAGAACCAAAATTAGCTCAACAACAAGGAAAAAACAAAACTAACTTTCTTTATTATTTCAAAACCAATTTTTTTTTTCAATTCAAATCCATAAATACAAAAATCAAAATTCATTATAACTCAAATCTTTCTCTTCTCAAAATCAAAATCTTTCTTCTTTCTCTAAACTAAAAATATAAATAAAAATCCTTTTTCTTTTTTCCTAAAAATACTGTTAGTTAAGCTCTTTTTCTGCCAACTTCAGCTCTCTTAATCTCTAAAATTAAGCTAGTTTTTGCAGAATTAATCTTCACTGTAAAATTTCTCTTCTGGCTCCCACTTAGTTTCTCAAAATCCAGAAGAGATTTTCTTTCCTTCTTTTTTTCTAGCTTTTTTTTTTTTATTTTAAAAAAAAGATTATTATTATTTTTTTCTTTATTCTTCTGTGTTCTAAAACTTAAGCTTGTTTTAGTAACAGTGCTCGGATTTTCATTTTCCTTTGCTTTTTCTTGCTTCTTTTCTTTTTCTGCTTCAGGAAATTAAAAACTTTTGTATTTTTTAGATGATTTAAGCTGGAATGAAAATGGGTTTTTAGTAAAATCTTCAGAAAAAAAAAAAAAAAATTCTGAAGGGTTTAAGCATGGAAGCAAGAGAAACTGTTGGTAGTGGTAGTGTAGGTGGGGTTACAGTAGTAGGATCCGATGTACCTTCCGACTACCAAATTGCTCCAAGGTCTGCAGACAACTCCAACCCCGCCACTGGATCCGCTCCGCCGCAGCCGGCGGTGGTTCCTCCGCCGTCTACGGCGGGTGCTCCGGGGATGCCAGTGAAGAAAAAGAGAGGAAGACCGAGAAAGTATGGCCCTGATGGTAGTGTTACGATGGCACTCTCTCCCAAGCCGATATCATCAGCGGCTCCGGCACCTCCTCCGGTGATCGATTTTTCTGCTGAGAAGCAAAGGAAAATAAAGCCAGTAAGCAAGACTAAGTACGAGCTAGAGAACTTAGGTAAACAAAACAATTTCTTCGCATTTCTGTAGATACCCTTTTCGTGCTGAAGTGTATACATGTCTGTTTTGTGATCAAAGGTTGGATTTTTAGCGTTTGAATTGGTGATTTTGTTTGTATTCTTGCAAGTTTCCAAGTGAAAAATTGGGTGGTTTTTAAGGTTGTGGGTGTGGGACCTGTGATATGATACGTCAATTGAGATCTGTGTGGGTGGCGGTGGTGGGTTTCGAGAGGGTTATGCGGTAGGTAGGTATGGTATGGGAATGAGGGAATCTTGTCTTGCTAGTGTAAGGTGTGATTTAGGTTGGGCTTTCTGTTCCCATTTTGGGAAGAGAATTTGTGGAGGGAACTATACCTGTATATGGGGTAACTGGTAAAAGTTTGCTTTGTCATGAACAGAATAAGACTACAAAGAAGAGATGTCATCAATTGGCAGGTTTATATGCTGCCAAAAGGGAAAAAATTGGAGTTGTTTTGTTTCTATAATTATTTACATATGCTACTATTTTTCTGTTTTTTCAAGATTTTTCTTTTCCTTTTCATATTCTCGTGTCTTATGTAATGTGGATTCTTTTCTGCCAAGTGGGTCTTAGTATGTATGAATATCTGGAGTTGTGATTTTGACTGGTCATTCATTAATTTTTCCATGACTGGCCAACTTGTTGGCCTTTCTATGGTTATCTAATAATTTTCAAGATGGGAACGAGAAAGTCAATTTAATTACCTGCTAGCTGCTCAATTTGCCATGCAAGTTTAAATAAAAAGCCGGCCTTTCACTAGCTTGACTCTTCCATGCTCCTGTTTATTCAGGTTGCTCTATATGGTCACTTTCTGAAATAGGATTAAATTGTTGGAGTTGAAAGAATATAAGGATAAAATAGCACTTGTGTAGTTCTGAGTTTTCTATCTTTATGGGTTTTGTGGTAAATTGTGCATTTGATGGCATGAAGGCTTTCACTAGAGGCTAGAAGAGTGAATGTTTTCCCTCATTACTCTTTATTTCAATATGCAGTTTGAGTTTTTTTTTCTTAATTACTTCAAATTTCAAGATAATACTGTGATTTGCGTTATTCTTCTTAATAACATCACATTTGAATATTGCAACTCTAGATTGAAGAACCTTCCAACAAAGACTTTGTAAAGTTGTTTTTGCGTTTGATAAATTTCTGTATGACGTTTGCAATAATGGGAAGGATACATGTGAATAAATGCTTTTGGCTTTATAAAGAAATAAAGCATCAGAAATAATTGGATGATCACTTGTTAATAATTATGGCTTCCATGGTTTTAACTAGATGCTAAGCCGCTCTAACCAACTTCTCTGTATGAAATTTTATGCTATCTGTTCAAGCACTGAATTGATTTGAATTGTCCTTTGCCTTGTGCGTTTCATTATGTATAGTGTTTTTATTTGGAATTTAGAGATTTATGTCTGGTAAATGCTATAAATAACTGATCATCAATAATCAATTTCTTAGTAGATGTATTTGGCTGTTTAATCTGTTGATGCTGATTATATTAGGTGTTCAAAAGTTTTTTCTCTGTCCCTTCAATATCTGATGTTGAATCGCTATCCCTTATAGATATGTTTATTCGGCATCATTTTCTAGTTGTAGCTTTTGGGGTCGGGAGAGGCTGTACTTGTCTTGTTTTTATCTAGATTTGCTTCTTTTTTTTAACTCCACCTCTTGGTGATTTATATTTGATTCTCTCTCTTGAATTGAAAAGGACTCCATTCCTTCGTAGATGCTATGCTATTATTATTCTTACAAATAAAGTCACATACAGCATTGTATAGATGGAAACTGGCAAGAATTGATCTTATTTATTTCTGTTATGAAAGTCGTGGACAAAGACCATAATCTACCACTCTTAATTTGTTCTAGGCAAACTATAGTTGGAAGCACATTCTCTTGCATTCTAAATTTTCTCTAATTTTTTGCATTAATTTCCTGTTTCCTTTTCGAGGCATTGTTTTCTACTGTTAGAATTTCTATAGCATTGTCACTTACCTTGTTGAAATTTTCTCTTGTAGGTGAATGGGTTGCATGCTCGGTTGGTGCTAATTTTACTCCCCATATCATCACTGTTAATGCTGGAGAGGTACACTTTGAGCATACTGGTATATTAGAGCATTGCTTGAGCATTTTCAGTCAAATTATGTGTCTTCATGTTACAATTCTGCGCTTACAATTTTGCACTGGGCCATAATCAGAATCTTTCATGTACATGTGCAATTCCGTTAGAGTTATTTCTGGTCAAGGAACTTTAACTATAATTTTATGTAACTTTTGTTGCTAGATTGGATGCATGACTTGTCTGTTTTAAGGACTTCTGTTGGCTTATTTGACAGAAAAATTCTTGTATATATATTGTTTAGGATGTCACTATGAAGATCATATCATTTTCCCAACAAGGTCCTCGAGCTATATGCATCCTCTCTGCAAATGGCGTAATCTCAAGTGTTACACTTCGCCAGCCTGATTCCTCTGGGGGCACATTAACATATGAGGTGATGCATCTTATCCTACTCTGTAATATATGACGGGGAATGTAAACATCATTAATGATTTCATGCATTTCTGAAACTAGTATAGCTTTAGCACCATTGATATCATTAACGTTTTCTCTTTACCTTGTCAAACAATCGGAGCATGTATGTCAGTTTTTTCTCCTTGCTGTTCATTCATCTATAATTTTAATTTTTGGTGTCTTCCCCGTACTCACCATTTGAAATTATTTATTGTTGCTTCGTTCTCATTGAGGCAACAACTTATCCTGATACAACACACTAATTATTATTACATCTTAGAGAGCCTGATCTTCCTTTGCCTAGTCATGTCTAATTTTGTTTTTATTGCTTATATGTTTGTCAAAGTCAATTCAATCTTCCCTTTGGCTTTGTTCCAGGGTCGCTTTGAGATTTTATCTCTATCTGGTTCATTTATGCCCACGGAAAGTGGAGGTACAAGGAGCAGATCTGGTGGGATGAGTGTGTCACTGGCAAGCCCGGATGGACGTGTCGTAGGTGGTGGAGTTGCAGGTTTATTGGTAGCTGCAAGTCCTGTGCAGGTTTGTTTTCATTCTAAAACTATGGCAGAAATCTGTCAGAAATTCCAATCAGTTGCAAATTGTTTGATATTTCTCCTTTTTTCTTTTCTTTAATCAATCAGGTAGTAGTAGGCAGTTTTCTGGCTGGGAACCAGCACGAGCAGAAACCAAAGAAACAGAAACCCGACATTATTTCAACCATCACATCCACTGCTGCGATCCCTATTTCTACAGCTGATCCTAAGGCAAATACGTCACCTACCTCATTCCGGGGAGATAGTTGGTCTTCTCTTCCATCGGAAGCAAGGAATAAGCCCACTGACATTAATGTATCTTTGCCAGCAGGTTAAATTACTCAATAATATAGCTGCATTAAGAGGTTTGTCACTGACGACAATGGCTATGGACTTCCATGCTTAGAAATCTCACCTTGTGTTGTCTGTAAAACCCCCAATTGACTGTGCATCAGTTCTGGCATGCTTGTTTTTACCAATTTTTTTTTTCTTTTTTTCAGCCACATCGGAGTAGAGTTTTTGTTAGCCAGTTAGGTAGGCACTTTGGTGTTGTTGTGTCATATGTAAGAATATTTGATGTAATACTATTCACATCTAGAGTTGCCCCTTCTTTTTCTGGATTGGTGAAATGTGTCTGAAAATTTGTTGTTTCCAACATTTTATTTATCCTTTTCCATCTGTCTTTATGTTTTAGGATCCTTAAATCAGATGATATTGGTGTAAGTATTTTCTGACTATAATTTATGATAGATTTGTTTTTGAAGCTTGCTTGGTCTCCATACTTCGCCTTGATTAATTCGATTTTGACCCGACCCAGATCATGCGCATGACAGTGGTAGCCAGCTGCAATTTATGATAGAAAATCTTAACTTCGTTTGTTTATCAGTTGGTATGATAAAATTTAGGTTTTTGTTTAGGAATTGAATAATAAAGATGCATTTTATTTTACCGTTTCAAGCTAATAACTGATTCACAAATCTGGAAACAAAAGCAACGCTACAAAAAGAGATTGCTTAATCATAAAAAAAAGACTTGCAATCCAAGTATCTAGGGATCAAGTCATTATCACTCCAGCCGGGATCCATATTGAAAAAGTGGCTTGGTTAAACTTAAAATGGATTACTCGTCAGAAATTCAAAATTTCAGGGGGTAATAAAGTAAAATTGTACGAAGTAAGAAATGAATAATATTTGATCTAATTTTAAAAAAAAAAAATCAGTTTTTTAGATTAAATTAACATAGAATTGAGGATGCTCTACCTCACCGGATGTAAAATTTGGATTTCTTACTTTCTAGAGTTTTAATTTTCTAATCCAAATAAACTGAACAATGCATATATTTTTCTAATCAGTACATCATTCTTTTAATAACATATTTACTTATTTTATATGTATAATTATAGTATATTTTAATTTATATTAAATACAAAAATATTTTGATTTAACAAATTATTTCATAAGTAAAGCTATAATTATTAATTGATTATATTTTTCAATTAATAAATAAAAATGAAATAATTTAATTATTATTTTAATCAATCTATTATAATAAAATAAAAATATAAATAATTAAGTACTACTACTTAAGAGAATATGAATTTTTTTTTTCTAATAACTACAAATAATTAAAAAATCAGAAAAAAATCTCAAAATTTGAGTACCTTTGCGAATTTTTAACTTCATCTCTTTATTTAGTTTAGAAAATAAAAGGACACTTTTGTTTTTAAGGATACTTTTTTGACAATAACTAAAAGGACACTTAAATAAATGGTAAATGTAGTATATTTTGAATTATGTTATTACAATCTTTAGTTTCGATTATGTTGACAAGTAAACCATATAGTTAGAGGTAATACCCATAATTTCCACGAAAATACGTATTGACTCCTTTTTATTCCTTTCTTTAAAATGAAGCATATTCCCAGTAAATGATTACCACCAAAGTCAGCTCTTATCAATATATTATCGAATTATTATAAATATCAAAAAATTACAGAAAAATTCAAATACAAAATTCCAACTTATAAAAACTAGAAAACAGAATTCCTGTGTACATTTCTCTTAAAATAGACACATTTATTATACGGTATATTCAATACACTCTATTGTATTTTAAATGTAATTTCGATTTGGTATACTCATTTACTTATTTTGATTCTATTGTATTTTAAATGTAGTTTCAATTTGGTATACTCATTTGCTTATTTTGGTGTCAAAATCGTATATGAATGTTTTGAGTGAAAAATTACAATTTAATTGGCCCATATAAAGGAAGAAGATAACTAAATTATTGCAAGTTTTTGTCCCTTTCCAAGGTCATAAACGTATATTTTTTAAAATTCATGTGCATAATTGGTTATTTGTAAAGTTGGAGTGGCCAATTTTTAGTCAAAGTTGGAGTGCATTTTTATGTATATGACCAATTTAATATATATTAATTAATAGTTTTTATTGTTTCCTTATAATTAGTAAAGGTGTATTAAAAATACAAATAATAAGATTAATATAGTCAAATGTCTAATATAACATTTCACTATTATTTAGACACATTAATTATTTTTCTTATAAATATGTGAAGGTAATATAGTTTATATTTGTGGACAAGCTTATTATTGATCTTATAAACTAAAAATAATTTGTTATACTATAATTTTTTGAAAATAGAGACTTGACTCTTCATTGTTGCATATTAAACCATCTGTCGATAATTGACTAATTTTCTTCTTTAACTCAATTTTTCGTTTCTATAGTTAAAAAACAAATTAATACTGCTAAATTGACATTTTCTTT